>PVMI01071732.1:0-10205 GCA_008528875.1 Aulacorthum solani | reverse complement strand
ATCATGTATGTATATAATTTTTAAATGTAAACCCCCCCCATTGAAAATAGCTGTGTACGCCATTGTATTTACTGCATATATAAGAGGTTATTAAGTACTTCAACACCAAAATTACTTCTCTCACATGACATACTAGGTACCATTTATCTATTTGATCAGTACTGGAGTGAAAAACCGTTGCACTATTCAGATAAAAATTATTATTATAAGTTATAACTATAACAATTATAATTTGATATAACACCAACCTTGTATTTAATATATTAGTACATATAACCTGCAGCATATATACAATTATCTAATGTACTAACTACAAAATGTTTTTGTCTTACTAATAATTTTTTCATAGGGTAGGTACCATATTATATTATGTGTCATGGATTTAATGCATTATACATATCAACTACCCCAAACTGCAAATCGGTTGACTTCTGGGTCATACCAGTCTGTAACATACTTGTTCTCAATACCTATTATGGACGTATATTGTCATTACAGGAGATTAATTTAAGTCTTTCTTCAGAAGATACAAATAGAAACTTATCATATTTAACCACTTCTCTGAAATGTAATAATTATAATGTACCTATCTATAAAGTCCACAAACAGAAACAGAACAAATAAGAAAATTTAATTATATTGATCATACAAAAGCTGTTATTTAATCAATTCATCGGTGATCAAGAACAATTTTCCTCAGCTACCTATAATAAGTCAGCCTACCCTTTAACACCAAGACAATTTGAAGGATCCAGTTATATTTTTAAAAAATCAACATGTCATAAACTCTTTACATAGTTTTACTGTAAACAATATGCATCTGACAACATAACTTTAAGCAATCAATAAGAAAACATTTAGATGATTTGATGTATGTCAAAAATATATCTGTACATTTCTTTCAGTGGCCATGATTTCACCAGAATACACCCAATTTTTTTTTATTAAAATGATTTGTATTGGTTGTTTTAGAACATGTGAACATTGAACAGAAATTTGGACAAGCAGATCAAGTTTATGTCCAAAAACTATTTTCCCATCGACTGTTTCTAATGCTTAATATCACATAAGACTTGGTTACTTAAGTCAAAAATGTGTTATTAAAACCTGCTTGGACCTCTTAAAATATGGTTAGTTGATTTTTCATTATATTTATTGCGCATTAAATACTGCATTTTATGTTCATAAGGAGTAAGGACCCGTAAAAATATTCTGAATGATCCAAACATTCCAAATTTTTAAGAAACTAACAAGCTATTATAAATATAGATAAAGGTTGAAATTACTAATAAGCAATTAAATATTAATAATGCACTTACAATTTACAAGATATCTACCTACCAAATATACTCTATACATAAATGCATGTGTATTGTGTATGGTATTAAATATTAATATTTAATGCACAGTTCTAGTGCATCACATTCCAAATAATGTAGGTATAGGTACCAGAATACTAGATAGTTATTACTGAAACTAACAGATTGATTAAAAACTGTGAATTTAAAGTTTCATACCTACAATACGGAAATTAAGAGGTTTGTGTAAAATTATAAGAAATAAGAAAGTTCATTACTCAAGATACCTACCATATATATGGTGCCACATTTCTAGTGCTGCAACAAATACGTATGCAAGGTGCGAGCAAGCATAGGGACTTCCAGCTATAAGGAACATCCAAAACTAAAATCTAAAATTAAAAATGTCATTGCGTAGTTATAGTTAAGTATAGTAATAGACTCAAGTAAAAGTTTCAAATCCTTACAAATATTTTTGAATTACAATGCTACTAAATAAAAAAAAAAACAATTATTAATTGTAATTGCTTGCACCAAAGACTGGTTAAAATGTGTATAACTATTGGAATATTTTTTGTATCATCAAGATATTATTTAGAGTTGGTCATACACATATAACCTGTATTATACCTATTAATTAATATTATTGAATGCTACATACACAGATATATTTTCTTACCTATTACGTAATACCTATTTTAGTTTCCTTAAAATCTGTTACACTTGTGGTACATTCAAATCTGATTACTATGTAGGTATTCTGGTTTTATTGATTTTCCTAAAAATGCCAATAAGTGTAGGTACCTACCTATTATTTATTAGAACTTATTTATTCAATATTTTCGTCAGTCTATACCTATATATTTGAACTGGTTTACTATGTAGCGATAACAACGCGTCACAACGTTGACAACCTTGTAATAAATTATATTTTATTCTTTTCTATAATGGTCGACAATCGACATCCAGCTATTATTGTATACTCTGTAGCAGTACAGCGTCGAAAACCGAAAAAACGCTTCTCAACGGAAAATTTCATTTTTTCTCAGCATGCATTTAAGCTATACCGATGAGCAATCTATTGTGTACTTTTATAATCAATGCATGAGAATGAAAAATTGAAAGTGTGGCAACTCTGCACAGCGTGGAACAGCCACAGACAGACATAATATTATGTCTATGATGGTTACAGTGGATATCTATGGTCGGGTGACAACCATATTTTTTATAATACACTCGTCAACGGTTGGGGGAGTCATCTCATCGTAATATTATCCCGACGGCCGATTTCTTTAATTCCCTAGTTTAAACGTGTTTTGCTGTTTTCTGACCAGTGTGCGTGTTGCCGAAAACTTCAACCGAAACTATCATTTATAGTATTTGGTATTGTTTAATGTTTGGACGACGTGCAGTCTACTGATGGCTGGCAGGTCACGAAGACGTGATACCAATGGCAAGTATTTCATAATGTTCATCAACGGGAGTTTACCTATCGTAAAAACCGACGGTTTTATGGGGTTTTGGCGGTGGTGGGGTGCTCGGGGAGCTCGACCCAACAAGAATTTGGCCAACTTAATATCTACCACTAACGCGTACTTACAGTTAGCATTCAATCACTGCGTTGAAATATGGCACTCGGCACCTGTTTGGGTAGGTACCTACCTAAAGAGGATTGGAAGCTGTGATTTCCTGTCTTTGGTGAGTGGAACATAATTTTATAGGAATTCAGATGGGTTTTCATTCCGACGCAACTACCTACCGGTTGATTTAGGAAAGCGATAAAAATTCCAAGACAGAATTGAATTGATTGTCGTGTTTACTTGACATCGACTTTTCCGGCTTTTTAATATTTTGATTTTAACTAGTACAATACAGTTCAAATATTCCATTTACTTTTTTGGCATTTAGAGAGACAAAATCAAAAACGCGGGAAAGTCGATTTCAAGTAAACACGATGTCAAATTTGAATCTGTTTTTAAATTCTTATCGCTTCACTAGGACAAAATCTCCACTTCCAATCCCCTTTACAAAAAATTTGTTATTTTTTGTTTCTGAATAACATATTATCATAAGTAGGATCGACATTTCAACTCTTCAATGAAAGATTCAAACAAGCACAAGGAACACTCAGCTTTGTACGAGCCACAAAATGTATTAAATTATATAGTTTGTTATTTTAAATATTATACTTCAAAAGTTCAAACTACAAATTAATGAAAATCATTTTACGGAACATTGAAATTATTTCTTTGATAAAAAATACAGTGAAATTTTCTACTTCAAAGTGTAGAAGGTATAAAATATCATTTATAAGTTATACATTTTATCTAAGAAAGTTATCTTGTCAATGAACAAATAAAAAATGTTCTTGTTCTCAAAAAATAAGAACTACCAATATGGCAATATGGTAACGTTGAAAATCATTTAATGAAAATTGAACGCATAATTCATAAAGAGTTCGCAAAAAATTAATGTGTTCATCTGATCGCATTATTTTCCATCTCTGATAATATTTAAATTTTAAATTGTTAGATAGTGAACATTATGATGGAACTTCAGTGTCTCTAAGACCTAGCACTAGTCGAGGAGATGGTGGATATTCAGATCGTCATGGTTTCCATAAAAGGGTGATATTTAAAGCAACCGACCGTGGAGATAATCAATTTCGTAAGAGGTGGGATGGCAAAAATTACTTGGTTCATGATCAGCTGAAAAGTGAATTTTCAAATCGGAATGGACCACCTAGAAACATTATTGATCGACGGTACATATATAATTTTTATTAGTTGTTCCTGCTATTTCTAACATCAAATAATATACCTGCTATGAATGTGAACATTTAATAGATCCTTTCGAGAAAGAAATCATCGTTATGATGGTCATGGTAAATACAAAAATTTATCTTGGTCTTTAAAAGAAAGTAGTACTGGATGGTATTCAGTATTTGTAAGTTCTAATCTTTAAATATTCATTGTATATGTTTAAATTATAACTATTCTGGGTTTTAAGGTGCCAGATGTTGAAGATAGTGATGAAGTTTTAAAAATAATACAAACTTCTATCACACCGGTTGTATTTTATCCTTATAATGTATGCTATTTCTATGCTATTTGTATACTTCTAGAATATATTAAAATAATCAATATATTTTATTTTACAGATGCAATATTTTGATAATGCATTAAGATTTCTTGTTGATGATAATAAAGTTGCTAAAGCATTGCACAACGCTAGTTATAAGATAACACAAAGAGATGATCGAAAAGTAAGTTGAAATTGTTTAGGTGTAGTAATGCGAAAGTTTTAAAAATGTATTTTAACATTGATATTTGTATTTAGTTAACTTTAAAAGTGTCATTTTATTTGCCTCCACGTGGTCCTATATCATTCACACCAGTATCTAGTGAAATAAGAGAGAAAATGATGGAGGCCATAGAGACTCGTTACAATCCTAGTAACAAAAGTTTAGATTTGTCAAAATTTTATGCATATCCACGTAACTAAAAGTTTATTTTACATTAAGTTATTAATAGTGTCAAAAGAAATATGGAAAACATTTTTATTTTTGTTATAGTTTTTACCAATAATCAACTGTTTATACCATTAAACAGACCAGCAGTTCTTTTGGCAGCACTCAACATAGTTGCTCAACATACCAAGCATGACTTGTACGACTTAAGTCTTGAAAACAATCACATTTATTTAGGGGAAAGTCTTAAATGGATACGTAGGTTGTTCCCTGAACTGAAAGTGTTGGATTTGGCTGGCAACAAAGTAATGTGTTCTTTATTTGTTAGTTTTATTAGATTGATGTGCAAAACTAATTTTCATTACAGTTGTCCGATTTAAAAGAGCTTAAGTGTCTCTCTGGTTACACTATTGAAGTGCTGAACTTGTCCAGAAATCCTGTGTGTGATACAAAGAACAAAGAGGCCTACAGACGGTATGCATATTTTTTTTTATGCTTCAGTTTTAACACCACTTAACATATATTGTTATTATCTATACATGTTTTAGGGATGTACAAAAAGTTTTTCCTATGCTAAACAAGTTGGTAAGTGTCTTCTGTTTTATCTTATTCTACTTGTGCACTATCTATCTTATTGTGCTTGTTAGCGAAAAACCTCAAGACCAATTTTTTTGTCCTACTAGCTTAACAGTATTATAATTATTATTAGTGTATTCTAAGCAGTAGCATATCCACAGGAGAAGGAGTAGAGGGTTGTAACCACCTCCTAAAAATTGTCAAATAACAAAATTTTCATTAATAAATTATTTTTAAATATAATTTGTTAAAAAATATTTTTAACCACATCCCGCCCCCCTTCAAAAAAAAAGTGGATATGCCGCTCCACTGATTTTAAGGTAAGGTGTCTAAAACTCATACTCTAAAAGTAAGTACAACTTACCTGGTTTAAATTTCAAATTACAATTACATTATGAGTCTTACAATGGCTATGATAAACATAAGTTTAATTCAGTTATGTTTAAAAAAAAAAAAATTGAGACGTAATTGATGTTGGATCAAAAGTAATCCCATTTTCTATTACAATAGCATGTATTTTATGTATGTGTAATAGAAGTTTTATTAGTAAATAGTGATGTATTTTAATGTTTTATTTATGCATTTAATTAAGCAAAAGACTGAGTTGTTCCTAATGTTTGTTGAATGAAAAGTGTAACTACAATAATAATAAATATTATAACTTGATAGCATTAAAAATAATATTTAGAATTTTTATTTCTTACCTTACCCAGCATAAGCATGTAATACTTGAAAACAAGTAAAAAAAAATAAATATTTGACAGACAAACTTTTCAAGTTTTAAATAATATTTATATTTATTTAGTTGTGCTGATGTTTATTGTTGAAAATGTAGGGCAACAATATTTAATTGTTCTCAGGATAACTTAGAACTACCGCCTCGGTACAGTGCGATTGTTGGATTCAAGTTTAAAATGCCAATTAACTTAGGTAATTGTTACCCAATACCAGAAGGCCATAATCCTAAACTACCAAATCCAGTAATGACTTTAGTAGAAACGTTTCTTACAAAATATTATGAACTATACGATAACAAAGTGTTTAGACAAATGGTTTCGGAAGCTTACAGTGAAAATGCCACATTTACATTATCCAGTTGCTTTCTATCTAAAAAGTAGGTTATATAGAAAACCCAATAAATAAAATTCAGTTGACTAATTGTAATTGTGTTTAATTTTAGTCGTAAAGGTAGTTTATCTCAGTACCTGCCTAAAAGTAGAAATTGTTTGAAATTTAATCAAAAAAATGAAATCAAACATCGTTTGTTACATAGAGGCAGGGAAAACATAATAGACTTTTTAGACAAGTTACCTAAAACCAAGCATGATCATAGCTCATTCATAGTTGATGTTCCATTGGCAACTGTGGGTATCTTATTTTATTTTATATTAATAATATACATGGGCAAGGCCCTCTAAACAGATATTTTTAAAAAATGATAGTAAATTAATAGTATTAACTTAATGTAATATAACAACAAATATTAGATAAAAAATTTAAGTTATCTTGTTATTTCAATAACTTTTTTTTTAGCCTTCAATGGTTCAGATTGTCCTAAATGGTGTGTTTGCTGAAGACTTCAAAGAAACCAACTATAGGCAAATGTGCCGATCATTTTGCAGAACATTCTGTATAGTGCCGGTTGAAAGTGGTTTGAGTATAATTAGCGATATGTTTTTTATTACTACAATCACCGAAGATTTATTAATAGTAAGTGAATGTTTGTTTTATTTCATCTTTTAAGTTTAGAATAGTTAGTATGGTATATTATGTTTCTATAGAAATATTTTGCATTTCAGGAGACTTCAAAACGGTTCCATGTTTTCAAACAAAAACCAGTATCATTAAAAAGGAATAATTTAAATGGGAGTAGTAATCAAAATATAACAATGTTTATAGAGGACACAGATGGAATTGAGTCATCAGCTTATCAACAAGTAATAACAATCCACATTTTCATTTTATCAGCCTTTACCAGTAATGACTCCTATAAATCCACAGCAGCCTTCTTATCAAAGGGGCATGCAAACATCTACTTCACAGATCCAAAAAATGGCGCCTGCAGCAACAGTAAGTTTCCAACCAGACTCGCAGCAGCAATCGACTGTCTCATTTTCTATGTTCAACGCAACATCGGTTTCAACAACTACATTTCCTACAGTAGATCAATTGTCGACTAAAGCGCCTATTAATTTGTTTAGTTATACAAATCCCGATAAGTCGACTATGATTAAGAGTTTTTCAAATGAGTGTGGGATGAATAATGAATGGGCTGAAAAGTAAGGCATGACCTATATTTAATTCTTGTTTAAGAATTTAAGTATTTGTTCATTATAATTTGAGAAGAAATGGAAACGTCTTCATATGATATTTACAATTTTATAACAATATCAAACTGACCTTGAAAATTGTTTTTCAAATTGTTAAGCCCACTAGTTAACTGTATTGTGTTTTTAATGTTTTATTTATTAATTCATTTTTTTTATAGATATTTAGAAGAAAATGGCTGGGATTATATTAAAGCTGCTTCAAATTTTTCAGACATGAAATCTTTTATTCCAACTCTGGCTTTCATAAATGAATGAACTTAATTTTATGTAAATGAGTCTTAAACAAAACACAAAGAGTGCTTTTTTTAAATGTCATGATGTTGACTTTGTGTATATAATTGTTTTGGTTATTTTTCTGTTGTATAATGTTAATTATAAAATTGTAAACTTGCTATGGTAATCAATATTTTATTTAGTTTTTTTTTAAAGTTCATTAAGATTTTTGGTTAATAATAATAAAAAAATAGAAATTATTAAAAGAGAAAATATTTAGTTATCAGACATACATAGAAGCCTAACATTAATTACCTTAAGATCATTTTCATGTGGACCAAGAACTTTAACTAAAATTTGAAAAAGTAATCTTAATAAACTGGTTTTGATTGTTTGACTCTAACATTTTAGCCCTTAGGGAAACCTAATTTTTAATCATTGAACAGGGGGAACAGAGATCCAAGAGCAAAGTAGAATCGGTAAGAGGACTTAAAGGAAACTGATAGGCTTTAAATTCTGAGCTGAGCAATGAATGTATTGATTTTATAATATTTCTTTTTTTTTAAGTCAGTATACAAAGGAAATTATCAACGCAATGGTTTGATTTTCAACTTTGTGGGTGATTTTTGGTAGAAATTTGGATTTAGTTGGTACTTTTAAAAGAACAAAATAGAAAATTACCAGTATTTTCAAAAGCTTGAGAAAAAAGTCAAAATTGTTTTTACACAATACTCATTACTAATTTTTGCAAAATTCATTTAGTTTTTTTGTAGTAACTTAAAAACCAATAACCAGAAATACTACATGCCATACATTTTCACAAAATGTTATGGCCATTTTTCATACAAGATAACATTTTCAAACTATTTTGACTTTTTTTAAGTTACTAATGCACACTTAAAATTAATTTTTTTTTTGCTTGGTTAAAGTTTTAAAATTTAAAACACTATTTCTCTTATGTTTTTCGATCTTAAACAAAAGAAAAAAGTGACAGGCAAGTCAAATTGATTTTTTATGAGTATTTGAAGTAGGTACACATTTTGTTGACATTGAAATTTCAATTTATCTCTCTGAAATCCACATTTTTCAAAATTATACTTGGGCTTTTTTATATATATTAGAAACAACTTATTCAATACAATAAGTAAGTTGATAACAGTCATTCACACAACTTACGTTTGATACTAAATGAGTGAAAAAAGTTCATAAAATATTATATACAATTTGTTATAAATGCTTTATGATGTTACTTATCTTTTTATGATTATTGCAAATACAATGGACCATTTAAATTAAGTAGTTAAAATTTGATAGCTTATAAATTCATAACTTTTACATTTCAACAATATATTTCAAAACAAAGCAAAATTTGTGATAAACACTATAGTTTTATTTGAAACAATAGGAAGTAACTAAAAATTAACAAATTTTAACAATCTATCAATACATGGTGTTTATATTTAAATAGATATTTCCACATGGTTTAAAATATATATAATTTCCATTTTCCCCATTAAATTGACAAGATTACAATAATTATGAATATTTTATAGATCACAAAAAAAAATTCTGTTTATATAGTTATTTGAGAAGATATTAAAAGATTAAATAAAATATTTCTAGCAACAGATAAAAATTCAAATATGTATACAGGGTGATTTTTTAAGCCTGCTTAATTATTACAATTTTGATATTTAGAATTTTTAAATTCACAACTATATTTTAGAATACTCGAGATTTTTTGTATCACTTAAGGATGAACCTGTGACAATAAAAACTTCTGTTATTCCATCTCTTATAATTATTCCGCAGCTATTTTGAGGATTTTTTATATATCTAAATCAAAATTCGAAAAAGTAGTTTTTGGTTGTATAACTTTGTGTACTAACTACTAAAGATAATATTTTTAGAAATTAAAACTGGCAGTTCAAATATTTTGATTGACCCACACAACCCTTCAAATGACTGTAAAACGGGCTTAAATAATTACACACGAATATTAAAGAATTTAATGACATTCCTGTGTTTAATAAAAATGTAGAAGAATGACTTGGAAAGTTGGAAGTATACTCCATTATTTATCCACCTGCCCCCTCTCACACAACCACCCAATTTTAACGTAGTTCAATTTAGTTGAAATGAACTAGCTGAAGTATTCGTTCAGTATCTATGCAGTAATATGGGATAAGTAGATTTGAAGGCTTAGGTGATTTTAAATTGTCAATAGTAATTAGTAATTAGTAATTACTATTGATCTATTAATATAAATAGTTTGTAAAAATGGTCCAAGTTTAATTAATGCTACAACTAATATTAAAT
>PVMI01071706.1:7260-19240 GCA_008528875.1 Aulacorthum solani | reverse complement strand
GTCTATGATAAAAATAGATACAAGAGTGATTTACAAATATTATAGAACATTGCGATAGTTCAGTTGATTGGAAACTTTAAGATCCACTTTTGGTAACATATATGTGGTTCGGTAATATATGAATAATAATAGTATTTTTATGTACTAGAAAAAATAATAATAATTAGTCAATAAACATTGTATATTTGTATATTTTTATGTTAATACGTACATCCGTGGCCAATCTCTTGGTACACTTAAAAAATTTNNTATTTATTTTGTGGCCCAATCTCAGGCAAGTAAAAAGTCTGCAAATATTTTATACGAAGCAGGTAGATAAAAATTTAATGTGGCCCAATTATCGATAGGCCATTTTAAAATGCAGACTTTTTAGCTCTGGTCGCAAATCAGAAAATATTAATTACTACACAATACTTACACAATATATTTCAGTTGTAAGAGGTAATTGTTTTTAACAGAAGGTTAAAATATAATATATTATACATTTATTTTTTTGTTATAAAATTTTAATACACAATAATAATATATTAAAATCACGTGCGTAGTTAATATGTATAGATTTAACACCCCTGGCAACAAGGTACGATCCCCCCCCCCTAAATACGTGCCTGCATGGCTGCATAGTTGATAGACTTATTACATTAAACAATAACTTTGATATATACTTGCTTGATGCTCATCAGTGTACATAAACATTGTAAAATAATTTGTCACCAGTCTTATAGTGATAGGCGATAGCCCATAGATAAATATCAGTACCTATACTATTCAGTCATCACAGATTCTGCTGTAACCATAGACATAGTTAATAAATTAATTTCTATTATAAATTTTGTAATATCTATAATAAGATTAATGGAAAGTAATAAGTATGAACATTGAGCAGAATGCAGTCAGTGATGGACGATTCTCGAAAGTGAATCGATTTTAAAAAAATTATACTTTAAAAGGAGAAAAAAACCAGGTATTCACATTTGAAATAAAGTTTTTTTTCACCAACATTTCCCGACTCCAGATACATGCCTGAAAATGATAAACAGGGGGAAAAGAAATCGCTGATTTTCAAGAAATTGAATAGATTTATTAAAAGATTGCTCCATCTGAGATCGGTTAAAAAAAAAACGCTCAACCATCTATTCTGAGGTCGTGTATTTGCGTCGTTTGATGTTATCAACTGACATGGTAAGCTGATAACAATTGGGGTACAATCACGATTTAAGATTTATCTTTAATCGTGGTTACAATATTAAGTTATTTACAAATGTGAATGTTACAATAGTTTTTTTTTCTATAATTATTAACTAACTACTAACTAAATAGTCGGCTCGAGACATGAAGCATTAAATTAAATGAAATTTAAAACAACATTGTTGCGATTTTTTTACATAGACTTTTCAAAATAGATCTATTTTCAATTTTGACCATTTTGTCATGTTGATAGGTATGACAATTTAAAACTTGATAATATATTATTTATTAATATTTTCATTCGCATTACCTTATTAATTTTGATGAAAACATATCGATTATAGGTTTTTACCTAAGGGATTGTGTAAAAAGATGAGAAAATACCAACAATTGCTGTTAGTGTTGGTGTCATTTGTCAGTGTGTTTTCACTGTTGTTGTACAGGTATGAATATATGCAGCTTTTGAACGTTTTGGAAGTGCTAAACTTTTTCGGTTACACTGCCGACAACATGACAAACTGTGTTCTGCTGGAAGACAAGTTCTATGTGGATCTGGAAGACGACAATTTGTTAGCAAAACCACCTGTCTTTTGGATTAAACGCGATCAGTACTATGCTTATTCTGCCTTCTGGTCTGCTCAACAGAAGTCAGTTCATTTGCTAATTATGGGCCCAAAATCAGCATTCTCTGGTTATGAATGTCGCGTGTGGTTTAAAATGGCAGATCAGTTTGTTTCCAAGCCAGCAAAACTTTCTTATAGCATTAGAACTAATAATCATGATCCAAATTTTCATCAATATGAGGTTCATTGCAAGCCTGATGACGTTCCTGTCAACACTGAACCACATGGAGTTTTGCTGGGACGAGAAAATTTGTTAAAACTGTTCATACCGATCGATGTTCAAAAAGAATCTCCGACCAAAGATGATCTGATTATATGTATTGCACCAGATTATTCCGGCATTCCTGAAACATATCTTGTGGAATTTATTGCATATCACTCATTGTTAGGTGTTCGTCATTTTGTAGCATACGATATTGGCATACACTATAAAGTTCTTCAATTTTTACGTTCAATTGCTGGCCATAGAGACATGTACAAAACTTTGTCTACACTCTCTTGGCAGTTTCCTACGACAGATCTACAATTAGAAAGGTCAATTTTACAAAAAGATTGTAAAAAAAGAACAGAAGGACTCGCTAAACATAGTATTTTATTATCATGGGATCAGTACTTGATGTTAAACAAGAATGAACTTAATTCTTTAAATAATGACATAGACTATACATTTGAAATAAAGAAATGTTGTAATAATCGGCGGTTAAAAAAATCCTGGCCAATGGCTATGAAGAAAACAATATGTGAAAAGACCAACGAGACAATAAATACTATTATTGATGATCAAACAATGAATTACCAACAGCCTACAAAAATTGGATCAATACATAGGTTGGAAGAACTATGTGAAAAAAACAGTGGTAAAGATGACAAAAGTATGGCTAAGTATTTAATAAATTTTGTTAATAGTAAATTGTTGAGGTTGTGGAAAACCCAATTAAAATTTTCCATTACTCGTGCAACCAATAACAATGTAATTAATCTGTATAAAAATTATTCTTGAATTTATTTTGACTGTAACATTTAAAAAGGAATTATATGCATATATTTTTTTAAAGGATATTTTACACAAAATCAAATAAATATTAGTATTTTTAAATAATTGAAGTAATGTGCTGTCTTATTTTTAAATTTCAGCTTCCAAAAAACATTATAAAATAATGTAAATATATAAATTAATAAAAACAAAAAAAAAAACCAAGACTTCATCCAATGCGTTGGAAAATCACAGTGTTCAATAATCCAGCTTCTGACAATGTTTGATCATTATTGTCTAATGTTTTTGGAGGGTATGATGACTGCAATTTAAATGGTCTAGAAGCAAAGCTAGATCTTGCTCTGATAAAAAGTAGTTAAGAAAATTATTCAATAAATCATTTGAAATTATTTAATAACTATTTCCACAACACAATATTATCTACAAAAACAATAAAAAAAAACTTCTGATGGATTGAACTAAAATTGTATTCAAACTTTCAAAATTTGAAAAATGTAATTGGAGTAAAATTAAATAGTAAATTGTCTACTACATACCAAAAAAGTGATCTGCTATTATATTTGAACATGTGAATATGATTTTGCACTAACTATGATACTCGTCCAATGTCATATGTTAAATGATTCAGTATACCATATATCAAATTAAAGGTATCTTACAAAAATTATATCTAATACCTATTGTGTCTCTTTGGTAATTAGAAGTATACATCAATATAGTTCATTTATTATTTTTGCTAGTAGGTAATCATTCATTCATTAAACCAACAACTTACAAAAAATAAATATTATATATAACTTAGATACACACTAATTATGATGAAATTGAACAAGTAAATATACTCATATACTGTATTATAATGGTACAGTAATTTTTAAATGTAGCCTAGTACAGCATTTTGGGACGAGTACCCAAACTAATTGAAATGTTTGAATTTAAACTTAAATTCAATTTCAAAGCGTTTTTGAGAAACCATTTCTAAAAATACCACACTATAAATCTACATAAAACATTTTAATATAATTTACATTATACCTGTGCAATATTTTTATTGTTTATTAATGATTAATACCTCTCAAATAATTTTAAATAAAAAGGATACGCTATGATGTAACGGCGAATATCTCCAATAGTATGACTATGGTTAAATGTGGCAACAATTCTTGTACCATCAACTAATCTGATCTGTAATGAAGTGGTAGGAGCGTCAGGTGTTAAAGGAACTTCAGCTCGAGCAGTAACTTCATTGGCAACACCACTGTCTGAAGTTTGGACTTCTTTTGGAACTTCATTACCAACAACATCAGGTGCAGGGCTAAAACTCATTTTTGTGAAGACGCATATTTAATTTAATAACATTTGTAAAATTACCTTCCCAACAAATTTCCTGACCCTTCAAAAATTTTTTTCTTTGGTTTTGATGGTACATATTCTTCATATCTATGATCTTCAACACTAACATGAAGTTCGTCTTCATTAGATACATTTGCCTCTTTCAAAAGTAATGGTGGAATCTCCTCTCTAAAATAACAGAGCAAAACAATTAATAATGAATTTATTTGACCAAAATCATTCATGAAGTATGCGTTTAAACATTGATAGTTATAGATTTTATGACTATAATCAAAAACTGCATCAACACCCAAATTTTCAAATTAGGTAGTCAAGATAACTAAATTGTTTGGATTAAATGTTTTTAACATTAAATTACAAACCCTCTAGCTACTAGAAGTAGAAATTCTCTATTTTCTGGCTGATCAATGCTGTGCAATTCACCATCATTGATAGTGAATCCTTCTTTCCATACTTTTAAGACAACTTCTTCTTGATTGGATGAACGTTTTTTAGTAGAATTTTGAGATGGAATAACTAAAATTAAAATACTTAAAATAATAACGCTAATATTTTATAAGTGAGACAGCTGAATTGTATTCAATCAACAAACCTTCAGTGTCATTTTCAGTTTGGCCTAATTTATAACCTGTACCAAAGAAATTTGATGCACCACTGTCATTCGTAGAACTACTGCTACCACTTGGTGCTGAAGTACTAGCATACCTAGATTTAGTATTTATATAGTTAATCTTTATACGTAGAAAAATCTCAAACTTATGTATGATAATTTTTTTACTTCTGCGCAGTTTGAAACATATCAGTGATAACATCAGCATTGTTGCGAGGAGGCCCAATTACTTGTTGGCCACTAGTGATTGATCCCCCAGCATAGAACCTCTGACCTTCTTCATCATCATTGTCTTTTTTTTCAACTTCGGCATTCTTCAAACTACTAAACGTCATAATTCTAAAAACAAATAAAAACCACGTAGTTCAAAAATCTTATACAATGATTTACAAATGATCATATACAATGGATAGAGAGCCATAGCCTATAGGTTACACATAACATCAATGATGTACATATTAGCGACGAGTCACCAGTTTTATGGACTCTACTGAGTATGCCTTAGCAACTAACAGGATATATATCTCAACCTATTTATTCGTATTTCTTATCAATAATCTATTATACATTATACAGATTTCAACTTATTACCATTTTAATAAATTCAAGGTAAATAATACTGTGTTATTATGTTCATATTTATCATATCATAAGGAAAAATATGCAACGAGTCGATTGCACATGGACATTATAGGTACACATAACTGGCAACTTGTCATTAACATAGTATATGATCCATTGTATATGATATGAGGTAAGAATAGAAGTTTACTAACAGTATTCCTGAATTAGTAATGGATAATATGTATGCAAATATATTCAAAAGAATGAAGTTTAACTACCTAGATTGTGGTTGCCATTTTTTCGGTTTTGGTACAGGTTTATAACTCGATATGTTCGCCATTGGCACATCCCTATTCGAAGCAGCTGCCGGCCTGGATGAGGACTGTCCAGCATTATTGCTCAGAGGTTCATCGTCAGTACCTTCGTCGTAAAAGCTCGCCAATGCAGCCTAAAAATATACAATAAAAAAATCAATATTATAAGCACCATCATGAGGCACACGGTTATTTTCTCTTTACATCCATACTCCAGGCGGCCGATTCTAAATAAAATTTAGCTCTTTCTGAATCTACGTTAGTTATGCCAGCAAATTCGTTGACCTTGTTGCTTTGCTCTGACTCGTCCATTGTGTTATTAAACTTAGGCAATTATAAAGAAAATTATAAAAGAAATCGTGCGCAACAACTGAAATATAAATTGTATATTTTCATATATGTACGATGCAAAAGTCAATAATCCAAACGTAACTTGTTTATCTCTTACCCACAAAAAGCGCTTGTAATCAATTTTTTTTTGTTTTTTGATTTGAATCCATGTAACCTAAAATATTTGATCAGTGTAGCCAGGAAAAAAACCTCGTCGAACGTTATATTTCATTACTTGGCGTTACCCACACCACCAAACGAATGTTCAATGTTCACAGTACGGCAACACTAGGGCTAAAGTAAAAACAATGATAACACCATCATTCATTCGTTATCGCGTTATCTCCATGAAACAACATCGATGTTATTCACTATTCAGTATCACTATTCAGTATTCACCATTAATCTTATTGACTATTGCTTGTTCAACAATTGAACACTATTAATTTCTATAGTCCATACCTAAATCTGTTCAATTTTGTTTAGTTCACTATTATTTATTTGTTACTTTTCTCCATCCTTTTTTAACCAGATTAAAGATTACTCTCTGTGTTACAATATAAAATACCTACTTTTGTCATCAAATATGGCTGATGCTTTTGACAAACTTCGTATGATGGAAGACGAAATGAACAAGTAATTGAAAACATTTTACAATGTTGTTAATATAATTATATTTTATTAATGGTTTAACGTTTGTTTTAGATTTGAAGAAGAAATTGGGATACCCAATTATATGGATGGAACACCTGGTGCTCAATCATACAGTAATTCTGGTACTTATAAATTGATATAATATATAAACATCTTACCTTAAAGTTTATATTAGATACAATATTTTTGAAAAAATTTCTTTTAAAATATATTATTAAGTTATAGCAAATACCTATTCCATTTTCCGATTAATACCTATTGAAAGTTCTGGAACTATCTGTGACGTAATAATGAAGAGAAATCAAGTTTTGTAAGTTTTGTATTTAATTAAAGACAAATGTGCTAGTCATCAAACCATATTTTAATTAAAATATTTATTTACACAAATTACTTGTCCTACATCATGTACAAATATATAATCATTGTTTCTAAATTATTATCTTTTTTTAAAATAATGATGATTTATATGAAAAAAAAATCCTACTTAAATAATTTGAAATTAATATGTTTTTCATAAAATGTATGGCAGTTTTCAGTTATTTACGATGTAGTTAATATAGCAGTTAAACATTAGTAAATATTTATCAAAATTATGACTCATATTATACTTTCTTATCCAGGGCCTGGAATCTGATACATTTGCATTGTTTTTATCTTTGAATTTAATAGAATACATAGTAATTTGATTAGAAGTAAAGTTGTATCAATACTACAATGATGTTATTTTTTATATTTTGGTGATTTTATACATTTTCCCATTTTTCCCTTAATGTCTCAAGATAAATACTACAGAAGTTTCTCATTATTGTCCCATAAATGTTGATAGTTTTGTACACAAATTAAATAGATAAAAAATTGTTTGATTATTGTAAAAGGGTATAAAATTATTTTTAGTATTATCTTATCAATTGTTTCATTGTATCTAACTGAGAATTTCTAAAATTCTTAAAGTAAAATACTCTATATTATTCTTCTTTGGTCTACCGTATAAATACATTTTAAATTATTAATTATTAATACAGTAGATTTAGTTGATTTGAAATTGTAGGAGCCAAAAAGTTTGTGTTATCCAAGGATAATAAAATAATAGGAAATCCTAGGGCTCGGTAAAAAGTTTGATTTAAAAAAGATTTCGAGTTCACTAAGTTTGACTGTCTTAATAAAATGTGATATAGTACTAATTAAAATAATTCAAAAATAATAATAACAAAAAAAAGCAAAACAAGGGAAGTTATCTGAAGCTAAGTTTTGTTGTATAGAAGGTGTTGAGTGTACTTATTGAGTATTTTATAGTATTTAACTATTTAGGACTTAGGTAACATAATTAAAATACAATTACGTAACACTTGTAAACATAACAGATTTGTGTTACCATTTATCACCGATTGGTTATTTTTCTATATTTGAAACTTTAAACCTTATGCCTTGTTATTCAAAGTGTATTTTTTAAATGCTTTCAGCTCATATGTTTCTGGGCCCTAGTCATAGCAATTCAAAATAATAAAATGAATAATGATTGTCCTAATTTGTTTTAATGTTATTTCAATTGTTATTCTTTATTATTAATAACTTATTTAAGTAGGTACTAATATATTTATATTCTTCATTTTGTTTAGATAATTATTCAATGATGGGACAACAAAATACAATTGCTTCTCAAGGATATAATAATATGCGACCATCGTTCTCTAACAACCAAATGCTATTACAGCAACCTCAACGGAGATATAATGTCAAAGTAGACAAAACAATTGGTCCTGTTATTCTCAGGTATATATTGATGATTTCTTTTCAGTTTCCATTAATCATTAATTAACGATTCTAACTAAAATGTCATGCAAGTATCCAACTAAAGAATATTGTAACAGTAATATTAACTTTTATCAATACTTATTTGCTATTTCATATTTTTTATAAATTTACTTTATAATACTTTACCTAATAACCATCCATGAGTGAGTTTAATAACCTACTATTGGCATTATACGTATTTGTTATTTATTCCTTGTCTGATTGTATTATAGCCATATAGGCTGTAAAATAAAATGTTTGTTTACAATTTTATCAGTGTAAGGTTAAATAATTTCATTAAAAATGTATTATTTATAAGAAAAAAACATGATAAATATTATATAATAGTATTGTGTGTTCGTAATTGAAGAAGAATAGCGATTAACGTAGTGTGTCTATAATACCACCAAAGTAGTGAAATACTTTAGCCTGCTAAAAATTTTCGGTTGGAGTAGTTGAAATGACCACTATTTTGTCGCTACCTTCAACCTATGATAACTATTATATTTTAATAATTATGAGTTTATTAGTGAAATTTTTGGTTTTAATTCATGATTCACTTTCGTAGTTAATTCTTGCCCAGTGACCAAATATTGAATTAGTACTAACTATAAACTACCAATTTTCAATTAGAAAATTTTTTAAAAATGTAACTAAAAAGTAGTGAGCAACAAAAAACAGTAGTGTCCAGACCACTGAAGAATAGCAACAGTAAAATCCCTTTTACATTTAAATTTCTACCAATATGATATGCAGATGCATGTATTTTTAAAACTATATATATTTTAGTGGTGCTCCTAAACTGTATACATCTAAACCTGAACCACCTCAACTACCTTCAAATGATTTGATGATTAAAGCAGAAGACATATTAAAAATGACAACAAGCATCAATCCGTTAAAAAAAGAATCTAAGAAGTCACAACCCACAATATTGCCTGGTAAAGAAATGGCAGAGGCTGTTAAAGCAACATCTAAAACAGTTGTTGTATCAGCTGGAGGTAATGCTGTTGCCGCAGCTGAATGTGCTGCCTCAATCCCAAATCAATCTGCCAAAAGCAAAGGAAAAAAAAATAAGAAGTTTATACGAACTTCTGGAGGACAGGTTTGGGAAGATCAAACACTATCTGAATGGGACGAAGGTATGCATTTTGTTTAAAGTATTGATAAACTGTAGGAATCAACTATATACATTTTCAAAAAACAGTATTTATTTTTGGTATGGTACTGGTTTAACATAATATATATTTTAATAGGTAATCCAAATTTGAATTATGTTTTCAGACGATTTTCGATTATTTTGTGGAGATTTAGGAAATGATGTCACTGATGAATTATTAGCTCGAACATTCAGTCGATATCCTTCGTTCCAAAAAGCACGTGTAGTACGTGATCGCCGAACTATGAAAACCCGAGGTTTTGGGTTTGTATCATTCAAAGACCCAGCAGACTTTATAAGGGCTACAAAAGAACTCAATGGTATTTATTTTCCCCTTATTTTTACTCAATATTTTTAAATACTTATATTATTAATTTTTCTTTTTATTAGGTCGATATGTGGGTAGTAGGCCAATAAAACTACGGAAGAGTATGTGGAAAAATAGAAGTTTGGAGGTAACTAAAAAGAAGGAAAAAGAAAAGGCTGCACTCATTAATTTACTAACTGGTCAATCTTCATAACTATGATATTTTTTAATCTTACCATATAAGTAAACTAAATTATATTTCTGCAAAATTGTAACTGATAATATACATTTATTTTATGTTTCTTTTTCAATAAGATCTTGCTGTTTTGGTTTAAAAATAAAAATGTATAAAGCAATTTCGAGTGGTCTAAAGTTAGATGAATAAAATTACATATTTTTTAAGTATTGAAAGTAAATTTGCTGTTCAAATTAGTACTGATTGGGCCTAATCAATTTACAGTTAACTTAAATATATTCTATCTTGCGAGAGAAAGGTATTGCATCTCTACAAAAACTGGTCATTCTTGCGCATTCCCCATACCTCACATCACCTTGTCATCACAACCCGTTACACATGAGCTAGCCAGTAGCCACTAGCAACGTGCGACGGCTGATTATTAAGTTAACACATGTTTGTTTATACACGGATATGGAGTGGATTTGATGGTTTGGCAGTGGTGTAGAGCTAAGTCAGCATGCGTTTGACAGTACCTTTTTCTCATAAGACTGTATTATAGTTATACACATTGTGTTGTTCAACAAATAATTGTATTAAAGAATAGATAGGAAGTAGGTATTACAGAAAAGATGAAATATTTTGTACACAATACACAAAAGCAATATTGTCAAAACTAGTTTTATAGTGTTAAACAACATATTATATATAATTAAAAAATAACAGTACACTTCATTTATTCAAATACACATAGTTTATACATTTTTTAGCATGTACTTTTTAAGGTGGATTTTTTCCATACATATTATATTTGTAAAGTCTATGATAATATTATGATGTATTCCAACTATGGACTATTTGAAATAGATACAGACTGAGTATAAAAAAAATCCAGAATATTGTTGATTTTTTGTACATCATTATTTATATCTTTTTTAATATAAAACTGTACAACTTATTTTTTCAACAATAATTTTTAACGATTCTTATTTTAATACAGACAACTACAGTAAATATTTTGGTAAGTAAGAGAATTGGTATTTTCAGTTAAAGATGATGAGAATAAAATAAATTAAGTAAAACTATTAAATATGTGTAGGCATAATATCATAATTAAAACATTCATTCATAGAAGAGGCAAGTTTTTTTAAAAATAAAGTAATAAATAAACTTAAAAAATTTAAACGTGCAACAAAAAAAGAAAAATTAATAATAATAAAACAGTAATATACAAAAAGACTTTCATAAGAAAAAATTATTTTAAAATGAAACATAAAATCACAGTTTTCGATTAATTTGTCAATAATAATTAATAAATAAATGATTTTCTTAAATTTTAATACACAATAGTAATGTTCTAACAAGTAACATCTTATTAGTTTTTAAAATATAAAATATACAGTCTAAATTGTATTTGAAAATACAATTGAATATTTTGATTATGTACATAATATGTTACATATAATATAATATTTATACAGGTAAATCACTATTTTTTTTCTCTATTAAAAAATATTTTGGCGGTTGATATTTAAAAATAACTTTGAAAACAAAACAAAATATCATACACAATAATGCTAGAAAAAAATTGTTTTTCCAGTTTTTCGAATACCACAAAAACCAAAAGTATTTATTTAAAAAATAATTTTGTAATAAGTAAAAAAATTAATACAACAATTTCAAGTCTCAATATAATATGTAAAATGTCAAAAATGTATTTTAAAATATTGTTAAAAGTTTTTTTACAAAATATCTATGATGTTGATTTGATATTATGTATAATAATATACATACATATATAATATAATATATATATATATATATATGTATGTATATTTACAATGATTATGTCAGGTTGCATAAAAAATGTATTAATTTAATGGTTCAATAAAATTTAGGAGACCAATCATGGTCATCA
>PVMI01071691.1:0-16134 GCA_008528875.1 Aulacorthum solani | reverse complement strand
GGCCTCATGAAGCGATTTTGAATTGCCTCAAGAGAATTAATTGTACCAGATGTGTACGGAGACCAAATTATTGAAATTATAATCTAAAATTGATCTAACAAAGGCACAGTTAAGTGATTTGAAGGCTAGTGGATAATCAAAATTATTACAACTATGATTTATAAAGCCAAGCATTGAGGACGCTCTATTTTGGATATGGATATAATGATCATTGAAAGAAAGAGAAAAATCCAAAAATACACCTAAATCTTTTATGTAGTTCACTCGATCTAATTCAGCGCTATTTAAAAAGTATTTGTGTAATAATAACAAAGTTTCCTAGTGAGAGATATAATTTTACATTTTGAAACCTTTAAGTTTAATTCATTTATATCATACCAAATACTTATGTTATCAATATCATCCTAAAGCAATTTAGCATCAAGTGGAATTTTTACTATACGAAAAAGTTTAGCATCATCGGCAAAAAGCAGAATATACATATTAATAATTTGTAAAAATGGCCTAAATATAAAAAATATACTAGATCCAATTGTACATATATTTTATATTTATATAAAATCAGTTTTAAGAACTATTATCCTTAATATAAAAATGTTAATAACTAAGAAACTACTCATTTGAATTTCGAATGTGGTGCATCATAATTTTCAAAAAAAATTATCAGCTGATTAATTAACAGTAAAAAGAACTGATTCTGATTTGAAAAACAGAAGTTTGTATCACCACAAAACACTCCTTAAGTAATACAAAAAAATTCAAGAATTTTTGAAATATGGTCTTCAAGTATATTTAAAAATTCCAAAAACCAGAATTTGAATAAGTTCATTATTAAAGAAAAAATTGGAGTGAATATGCTTGGTAAATCATTTTATATATATTTTTTTTAATTGGAGTAATTGAGTATGTAAATAGGATATTGTGTTAGGTATTTCATTAAATACTTCCTGAATTTTTTCTTGCAATGGTCTTTAACTAATAACTCAATACTTCTAATTATTTTAATCAACTTTTTAAGCCTATAAGGTTAGGGTAATTATATTCTTATGAGTTTTTAAAATATGCCAATTCAAAAATACTGATTTAATTTCATCTCAATTAAGTTTTTAAAAAATATGTACTTCGGTGCTCATGTTTTTTTAAATTTTTCAATAAAATACAATTTCAATTTCAATATAATAATCTTAATAACACTTTAGTATGACCTGTACCTATACTCCATTCCTTTTAAAAATTGTATTTTTTGAACTATCCATGTAACAAATTTTAATTAACTAGGTATCCACTTACAATAATATGGACATGATGACACGTTGATCGTGACAGTGTTGCAACATTGTTTGGTCATGGTTCTACTTCCAGAGTTGTTTACGAAGAATACTGCAGGTCTTCCTTGTTGACAGTTGCCTTCTTTTGAAAAATTCACTATCAACTACGCCAGTTGTTGTACGCAAACTAACAGATATGTTGGTGGTTTTTTAATAAATATTTGAATATGATTTCAACAATAAATGTAATGATATTTCAAGTTAAAAACATAAAAGTGTATGAGTCGTGTATATGTAAATATACTCAGGTCTCAACGACGATGGTGCATCTGCAATTCTGCATATTATTCTGTACTTGGGCTCAAATGCAAAATCAAATGCAATCATTTCCAATCCGCCACTTGACATATTGGTATGATCAGATGAATAAATATTTTACCCGTTTTCAAGTTGAAAATATTCAAATAAAATATACCTAATTAATTATAATCTAAAGCGTAAAACAATAATTTTATTTTGAAATTTCGAAGAATATTTTACGTCTACACGACTTTGCGAGTGTACGACTGATTCTGTATTTCTCTGATAACTGATAAGTCAACCGCCGGCCGAGAATCGTGATAGCGTGGATAGATAAGGAAAGTGCTGATAAATATGATAAATGATTAAACCATGCGTTATCTCTTATTATATGTTCATGGTTATCTCCATAAACACTTGTGTGATACTGACAACAGACGCCGTCCCTAGACGCTCGTGTTTTAACGTTTTCCTGTGTATGTATTTTTCGTTTAGTCGTTTCGCAGTCCGTGCGCTATCGAATTTATTAATTAATAACAATGTTTTGAGTCAGTATTTGCATTTTGCCAATCGTTATTACTGTCGCCAAACTACTAGACGGTTAAAGTTCAGACGCCAGTACCATATGAATATTGTTTTCTATGATCGCACAACTGTACGTCTGTACCGCTGTCCTTTGATTAGCTCAAGGCACGTTATCCAAAATATTCTTATTCGTCGCTGCGATCTCAATCTCTAAATCGAGCTTAAACCACATTTAATGCATAATATATATACATTTCAGGAGACACTGAGAAAGCACAGAAGTAAATTGGCCGTAGTCCGTTGACGCAATACGGCATATGTTTTACTTGACTTGTGCTCAAGTCTAAGTTTATAAGTAATATCTAGTATATTACAGTCATCGACATCCAATACTTTTATAATGGCGGCTAATAAAAAGGTAATTTTTCATATTTATTATTACATTTATTCATTACCTACTGATAAATTGCTAAGTTTAGAAGGTCTATAATAATATATTGAGAGCCTGACTTTAGAACATTGCTTCAGTAGCTTTAAATGCTTAACGTACAGTGGAACCTCGGTATCTCAAACTCCGGTATCTCGAAGTTTCGATATGTCAAATTTTATTTTTTGGTCCCTTGCGACCTCAAGATACCAAGGTTTCACTGTATATACTTTTATGACTAAATATCATGTCAATGTAAAATATTTATGTATGTATATATATATCAATTGGGATTTAAATCTTTTTTAATTTAAATACCTACCTACCTAGTGATAAACACAGTATAACTACACAATGGGGATAGAACGGTTGAGTGGGTTAAGGCATCGGTTTGAATCTCTCTCTCTCTCTGGGCAGTAAACTGTTAGTCCAATTAGAAATTCTGCCGAATAGGCGTTGGAACTAGGCCTTCGGGACTACTCCCAGACATAGTGCCTTCTGAAAAAACAACTACACAATTATAGCGATTAAAACAATACAATATATTATAATATTAGATAACTATTTTTTTTTTTTTTTACTTAAAATAATATTTCTCTCAACAGTTGTATGAAGTATGAATAATTTCAACAAAAATATGTAGGTAGTACATAAATTGTACATAAAGTATTTTATTATTATTGGGCTTCTGAATTTTATGTATTTTCATGTTATATGCATATTCAAAGTCTAATTCAATACAAAATTGTTCCATGACATAATTCAAATTAAAAAACTGACATTACATATTATTTTTGCAAATTTTACTAAATGTATATTATTTTACATATTTCAATATTTTAAGCATTTTTAATGTTTATAAATCAACAACAAACAAATTTTCAATAGTTGAAAATTGTAATTGAAATAATTTAAAAATAAAAAGCCACTGCCCACCGTCACTTTGTTTATATCTTGAATTATGCTATAGATGTACCCAAGGCCGTAACTGGAAAACAATTTCGGTTAGGGGAGGGGGTCCAATATTTTTTTAATTATAGATACTCAACACTTGTCATTTTTACTTTAAAAATTAAAAATTAGATTATTATCATTATTAAAAACATAAGTCGTCAATATAATATTCAATTTACATAATAGTTAATTATTATATGCATAGAGAATTATTCACATTATTGAAAAGTACAAATAAAAAATTATGAAGTATAAAATACAAGCTTGTCAGTATTAAATTTACAAAATAATTATTAATTTATAGTCAATAAGCATGTCAACTGTTGACTATTTTATATTAGTAAAATAGTTCTATCTAGCAAATTTATTTAGGACCTCTTCTGGATTCACTTTAATATTTCTATGAACACTTAAGAATGCTAGGCCATTTAAACGGGTTTTTAAACATGCATTCACAATAAAGCACAAAAATTTCCGTCATTATATTTGACATTTTCTACTGAAAGTGGTCCAGAATCATTAGTACCACGAAAAGCTATTACTTGCCGGGTTACATAAAATTATAGTTTCAATTATCGGTATTAATCTTTTTCAATTTAAACTTATCTGTGCAGCACGTGCTGAATCTAATTTTTGGGCAATATTTTGCTGATTTTTTGAATACATAGCTATAAAATTATCACCTCGTAAAATATTAGTTTTATTAAAATCTTTTTTAGAATGTTCACTAAATACTTCAATTGCGTGTTTCCAATTATTAAAAATTTTGAATACTAAAGAGGAAAGTTTTTCATTATTGCCTTTGCCTCCAAATTCCTGACCAAATATTACACAGTATTTACATAGGGCACCATCATTATCAATTGTTGAGTAAAGAAGCCATGAAAAACGTTCAAACCAGCTAAATTGAAATTTTAGTTTTTTTTTTTTGAAGTTGTGGATGTTGGAAATACATGAATTTTATCTGGCATCCAAAGAGAAGTTAAAAATTTTAATTTTAGTTCATCACATACATTTTTATTTAAACAGTAACTAATATTGTTGTTTTCAACCTCAATTGTTTCGTTATCGTTTAAATTTAACTCGTTATTTTTTTTTGTTACTGATTCAACATTTTTAGTTTGCACAATACTAGAATCTGCCTGATCAGATGATAAGTTAATATCTACTTGTGTTTGGACAGTAGGGACATTATGAGTCTAAAATAAATAAAATAGTAATTTTTAATTGGTCCATAGTATGGTAATTAATGTACATTTACACACATTATACATTTTTATTATAACAATTTTATATAATAATTATTAGAACATTTTTAACAAACCTTTTGACGCTTTGTAAAATAATTTTGAATTTGGTTTGTTTGACTCATTTTATAAAGTTCACATGATCACGAACAGCAGTAAAATGAATGTTTTATAATACACACTATACCTGTACATTATATTATACATATATGTACATTAAACTGTACTTCTGTCTACTACAACATTGATATGTTCTTAAATAATTTGGATTTTCTGTCAACGACTTTTATAGTATCTGTAACAATCACTTTATATTGTAACTAGTACCTAACAGGCTAACCATACGTATTAGTTCTAATCTTTATTACGACGTTGAAATAAAATAAAATGATAAATTTTATCTTATTTTAAAATACTGCTTTAACAAAGATATACTATTATTCTTTTTACAATTTACAATTTATAGTTTTTTTTTTTATTTATAGTTTTATAAACTATATTCACCGCTAAAATGTTTCTACTTTTAAAAATTTCAGGGTGGGTCTGGACCCCTGGACTCCCCAGTTACGGCCTTTGATATACCGAGTATTAATTATAAATATTGGTTGTGATTGATCCGGTCTCATTTAACATTTTATCAATAATAAAAGATATTTTATTTTTAAATAAATACTATAACATGATTTCATATTTGCTATATTTGTTACATTTAACTGTTTTACATTTTTCTGAGACTGAGAATAATGCTTCGAGATCCACGAATATAAAATTTGTAATTATAAATACATTTTTTTTAAATAATTATGCTTTTTCCAAGTTTATTTCCATGTAAAAACATACTTAATTTAAAAAAACTTCTGAGCTCTGATTAATGATTATTATGTATAAATATTATATGTATTTGTATATTTCATTGTTATTATTTATTTATAATAATAATATTTTGTATTATAGGAAGCAATAATACTTGCAATTGATGTCGGCAAAAATTCTTTACAACCAGATTCAGACGGAAAAACATATTTTGAAAAAGCTAAATTTTGTGCTTCTATGATTTTAAAGAGAAAAGTAATTTATAAGTTATAACCTATATTATTAATTACATTTTTTTAGTGCAAAATAATATATATATATATATTTATAATAATGAAAATTTTACTTACTATGTTATAGATATTTGCTGAAAGTAAAGATTATTTGGCATTAATATTGTTTGGGTCATCTCAAACAAATAATCATCTCGCCTCACAAGGATGTTATAATAATATAGAAATTGTTACAAGTTTAGGTGTAGTGACTTGGGATTTAATTAAACACATTAATAGTTTATCTCCTTCAGATATAACATGTTCGGATTGGCTTAACACTCTTGTTCTTGCTGTAGATATGTTAAAAAACGAAACTGAGTATGTATATTATACACTCAAGTCTCGATAATTCAAATTGTTTTCTTATCTCAAGTAGTGTTTTTAAGTTCTGTTTGAGGTATATAACTCGAATATATCTATTTTTATTCTTCTTGCAATTTGCGTTATCGAGCCTTTACTATACTATTCTAAAACAATATAAAATTATAACTTGTACTTTGATGCAGGACCAACTACGCAGTTAACGTATTATTAAACGGCCGTTCAGATTTAAATAATCTGGCTTAACGGGGTTGGCTTAATGAGGTTTTACTGTACCTAAAAATAAAAACAACTTAGGTACCCAAACAATATAACAAAAAATTCTACTATACTAAATTTCTTTTTGTATTACAAAGCTAAAATTTTGATTTATCTTATCTTAACATTTATTATTCATCTATTTATTATTCTAACTCATAAAATGTTAATAATGCATAATTATTTTTAATTTTACAGAGACAAAATATTCAAAGACTTCCAGATCGTTTTGTTTTCAAATCTTGCAACTGATATTTCGTTTGATAAAATTGATATAATTGCAAACTGTATAAAAAAGCAATGTATTAATTTAACCATAATGTAAGTTAATTATAAACACATAATATGTTTATTAAACTAAAAATAATTATGGCTATTTTATCTAAAAATGTATACCTATATTTTTTTTTACTTTATTGGAGTAATAAAATAATTTTTGTATCAAATCTCAGATGTCATTGTTATAATTTAAAATCCTATCTTTTTTAATTAACTATTATTTTCAATAAAAAAAAAGCAGGGTATTTACATTCTTTTGTTTTGTGTCCATCAATCCCCATTAAATCTACAAAATGTATCAAATTGCATATTAAAACTGATGTCTAGTCGGCAACAATAAAAAGTAGGCTAAAAAAGTTAGTCTTTTAGTCTTTTTAGTTGACTAAAAAAAAAAAAAGGGAGTATATAAGTAATCTTGTTTTTTTTTTTATTTAATTCAGTAATATCAGAGATTTGAATTTTTCAACAGATATTTATATTTTCATTTCTAGACTTGAATACTAATATTCTAAATACTTTAATTCTTTTTGAGCTATTTAATTAACATTTAGAATAATGTTCAATTTGTATTCTACAAATGTATTGTATGATGACATTCTTTTTATAAATATGAAAATCTTGTAAATTAGTAACGTTCCTCTTAAGTATATCTTACTGCAGCTAAAAATATTGATAAAGCAGTCACACATTTTTATAAGTATTTAATGTTATTCTTAAAAATTACAAACATTATAAATTATTTTGTAGTTCAAAATGTATAACATATTTGATTTTAATGATTTTAATACAAGTATTTTTAGAAATTTGTTTTACAGTTTTCTAAAAATGTAAAAAAAAACTTAGTCCCAATGTTGTTTGATTAATATTTTTAATTTTTTGATAACATTTTCCTCTTACAATTTTAATTATCTAGCCGTAGTTCCAAAAATTTTAATCTTAAGGACATTTAACATTTTGTTATTATTATTTTCTACACAAAATAAACTTTTCAAAATACTTTGACTACATTATGTCATTATAAATATCATTATTAATTATGTTATTAAGATTAGAAAATTTCTTTTTTTATACAAGTTTTTGTATTCAAATAATATGTTCCTATTTTTCTTGTACTCCAATAAAATTCAACGATGCACTGTTTTTATCTCTAATATGAGTCAACAATATTGTTTAGAGTCTTTAATATTACTTTTAATAACACATTGAAGTATTATTATATATAGTTTATATAAATTAATTTTATGATTTCAGTGGTAAAGATTGTGAAGATTTATTACTTGATCGTGTGTTAGAAACATTCATCATGAAAACTGAGGTATTATTTTATTTATTTTATACTATAATAATAATATGTAATGTGCATATATTATTTTATTAATTTTGAATTCATGTTATATTATGTACGTTATTGGCAATGATTGTGATTCAGGAAATAACTAAATTCCCGTTGAAAATGTCTAAAATACTATGTTTTGTTACTTTGTTAGCAAATAACTAAAATGTTTCTTTAATTACAATATTGTCATAATTGTTACAATAAAAAATATTACTTATGAGTTATTTAAAGTATCTAAATTATTTTGAGTATTGTTACATATTAAGTTTTATTAACAATTTTTCAATTTTTAATACTATTGTTTATCCTGTATTCAAAATAAGAATGGTAGCTGGTCAAAAGTATGGGCGCCCTTGTGGTTGCTAAAGGGTACCATGCCCCTGCTATTTTATTGTTTTATCATTTGTAAAAATAAAACAATAGGATGTGCTGTGATATAAAAGATGTTTGACTTGATAAAGTCTTGAATTGACTGGTATTTTATATATACGACTTGCAAGTGCCATACTTTCATACAATTTGATTTGGACTTAAAAAGTTGTATCTATTTTAAAAGAACATAACTCATAAGAAGATAACTCTTTTTGAAGTTTTTTCTTTAGATAGTATCAAACTATATACATGCCAAGATAGTTTCCCATGTGAAAATAAATTTTAATGATAATCAATGTAGTTTATATTTTGATTATAGAAATCTTAACCTAATTTCTTAAATTTATCAGGAGTTTTCAAAAATGACTAGGGAGTAATATGAATTCCTATTTAAAGCAATTTATGATTATGCAATTTTATTCTTGAGTTCTCTTGGCAGTACCTAATTATCAAAATTGCCTTAAACCTAAACCTCAATAACTCAAATCGATAAAGAAAAAAAATTTTGAGTTATAGAAAAAATCGTATGTGCATATTATTGAAATGCAAGGGCCGAGATATTCCTCGAATTATCGAACAATTTGACATAAACGTTTGAGTTATCAAGGTTCCACTGTATATGAATTATTATTTTATTTATTAATCAAAGGTTTTATAATAAAGTTATTATTTATAACTACTTGAGATAAATCTGTGAATCTGATGGCTCATAGTTTATTTTTGATTTTTGTAGATAAGTACTAGATACTTAAGGTAAACTATATTGGTTTAAACTTACATTTTTTTCATGAGGCATTATATTTGCTTTAATTATTTTATAATAAAAATGCATTATATATAGGAGATTGGGTTATTTTATCAATAAAAGTATAAGAGGGCGGGTCAAATTAATGTTTATTTTCTCATAGATAGTATAAGTTAGCGGCGCCACTGATTTATTATATATATACTACTGTATAAACCAAACAGCTAGATGAAATTTGTATACTTTAATTTGATAAAATCTGTGAAACATAATGTACATAATAACGTCTTAGTTTTATTTAAGTCCTGAAAATATTTATATAATTAAAAATTGTTGAAATTTTTCTAAGTTATACATTAAAATTTTTACTTTAAAATCAGATAAACAAGAAAAGAATCCTAACCATATTTGTAATTATTCTTAGGCAACTGCTGTTAATTTTGATTCAGTTTTACCTAAAATTAGTCATTACAAACAAAAAGAAGTAACTCCAAGAGCATGGAATGTCCCTTTAAGCTTTGGAAATGTTTTTAATATAAGAGTTGCCGGTTACAAAAAGGTATTTATGAATTATTGTGTCTCTAAATATATTTAATTATATCAATTTATATAATTTTAAATAATAAACTTAAATAACATAATTATTTAAATGTTTTAATATAACAGATTGACGAAACCGCTAAAAGCTTTAAGTGGTTATTATGTAGGAACTATGATACACCAGATTCAATCACAGGAATGAATAAACATACTACTTATTCTTATGTTGATAATGGTGAACAAATAGAAGTTGATCGTGATGATATAATAGATGGATTTCGCTTTGGTGATACAATTATACCAGTCTCAGGTATGTGCATAACAAAAACTATTTAAATTGTATTACATTCTTAACTATATTTATATATATATTTTTTTATATAGATTTAGATATACAAGCATATGGTTATAAATCTGGTCCAAGATGTTTACAAGTATTAGGGTTTACAAAAGCTAAAAATATACAAAGATCATTTTTGATGGACGGAGGATCATATATTTTTAAACCTCACAAAGTAATTTAAAATATTTTTAATTATTATTTACTTTTTCTACTTAATTGAACTATAATAATATGATTTCTAACTGAGGACTGTTAAAAGAAAATTACACAAAAAATGTATATTAGTGTACATGTAGTGGTGTTTTCGTAAAAAAAAAAACTTCAAAGCATAATATGCTCATTCGTAAACTTAAGACAATGATGAAAATATGCAATGAATATTGTGGTTTTATAAGCACAAAACTAATAAGATTCAGCCTTTCCAGAAGTCTCTCTCTTTTCTCTTGAACAATTATTTCTCAAAGCTCTTACATTCCGTAATACATTCACAAATTTGAAAAACTTATCAAAAATATTATTTTTTGTTACAAAAATTAATGCATTTTTATTTATTTACTTTATATATTAACAACTATTTCACAGATCAGATTTTATATTTTATAACATTTAGCTTCATAAAATCGGTGATCAACTTAAACCAACTTAAACGGCCATGAACAATGATAAACTTAAACCAATACATTATACACTTATACGTTGAACTAATCCTAATATTTTGTTACATGATTCTAACTTATAAATGTTAAAATGTCTTATGACATAAAATAATAGTATGGATTCTTGATTTTTATAGCAGGCAGGTATACAAGTATTCATACGCTTATTTTACTATCTTATTTGTACAGAGCACACACTAATTCACCAAATGGTAAATAGGTATATCCTATATACCCTGAAAATACCACTGATTATAAGTAGAAAATTGTAAATATAAAAATTTTAATATAAATTTTCTTCATTCTAAAAATAATCTATAGAAATAGAAAAATAATTTAATTTCTCTGTATTGTTTATAAATTGCTTGATATAAGTACCTAAATATGCAATAATTAGAACTCTAATTGATTTATATTATTAATAAATAATATATATTTTTCAAAAGTGGTTGGGGAGGATCATCCTTTTTTAACATAATTTTGATGATCAATTATTGTAATATTAGTTCATATATTATAAATAATTTTTTTGCTTATAAATTTACATTAATAATTTATTTATAATATTTATTATTCATTTTAGGAAGATATTGTTGCATTTAGCGCTATTTTCAAAGCTATGGTCAAAAGGGAAGAATTAATGATTATTAGAAAAATTTATTTAAATGATTGTTTGCCAACCATAGGCGCAATGTTTCCTCAAAGAGAAGACAATGAAAATGTATGTATATTTTAATCTGAAATTAAACTTTATAATAAATCTTATTATGTCATAATTAATTATTTATTTCAAATTAACCTACATTAACTGTGTTCTGTATAATATATATATTTAATGCATAGTATCCATGTATTACTTTTTTTTATTATAATATATAATAATACTAATAATATGATAATAATAAATATAATAATAATATAATACAATTGTTTTAGTATTTTGTATGTGTTAATCTCCCTTATGCCGAAGATGAGCATTTGTTTAAGCTTCCATCATTGGAATCATTTAAACCAAATTTTGAAGAAAAGAACGCTGTCCGTAACTTTATGGATGCAATGGACTTAGATAAAGATGGGTAAATTGAATTATTATTAACTATATAATTAACTTGTTCATTTTACTCATTAATATTATTTAAGAAATGAATTGTTCGTGCCTGAAAATACACATGACCCTGAATTACAATATGTGTATGATTGTATTGCTCAAAAAGCTATTAATCCAGATAAATTGTTAACAAAAACAATTCCAGAGTATATTCAGAGTTTACTTAACCCCCCTGAAAAAAATATGGAAAAAGCTAAGCAATCTATAAATGAAATTATAAAACTATTTTCACTTCAACAAGAAATTCATGAAAAGTATATATTTAATATCAATTTTAGGAATTAAATAAATAAATAATGAGAATAATCTATTAATTGTATTTATTTAATAGATGTCCAATTGAGGATAAGAATGCTTTAGAGTTTGGTTGTGATGAAGAAGTAGACATTTCAAAACAATGTGTGATTACAGCATTCAGCCCTATAGAAGATTTTAATAAACTTTTAGAAAATGGATTTAATTCTGCAATAGGTATTCCTAAATTTTTTTAGTGGTAGAAATATATTGTATTATATGAAGTATGTATATAATATATATTGTTGATTCTCTGTAATTAGTATGAAGATCAAATTCAGTATTTTAAATGATTTGTCTTTTATTAAAATTCTATACTATCTGTTAAAAGTCTAAATCATAATGTATCATTTTTTCAGTCACTATTCAAAATCGTTTTACAATTTTGATAATGAAGATAATAATTATTTGTTTTAGTTTGTGGAAAGATGAAAAACATAACTCTAGACCTAATAGAATCTAGTTCAAGCATGGAAGATTTAGAAAAACCAGCATCCAATTTGAAAGTTTTAAGAGAATTTTATATACATGATAATGATGTTAAGTCTTATAATAATTTGATGTATCTTGTAAAAGATTCAGTTCTTTTATCTGGTAAAGAAGAAATGTGGTCACAATTCATTGATAGTAAGTGTTCCATAAATGTTCACAGATTAAATATTATTATTGATATATGATGTAGATGGACTAAACTAATTATTGGTTTATTTTGAATATTTCTTCATTTTTCTTTTAAAGTGAACGATTTCGCAAAGAGTCTTTAATAAATTTTTATTTAGTTCCAAAACTGGTTGGTGAAAAGGATCTTGTCATATTAAGAATATAAAATCATTATCTACCATTTAAATACCAATATTATATGTTACTTAATATGATCATATTTTTATAAAAAAGTATCTTTTTAACTAGTGAAAAAAGAATTAGTAAGAAGCAATCTTTTAGTAAAGAAAACATGTATGTTCATATAATCATTTTATATTTATATGTACTTCTTATTGCTCGTGTTAAATAAATATTATTAAAACTAAATATGAAATAACTTAATAGGTATACATTTTTAATTGTACACATGTAATAAAATATCTATATGTTTTTAAGGTGGAATAGGACTTATCACAAATCAAGAGGTAGAAATAAGTGATATTTCACAAGAATTATCTGAAAACTTTATGAAACATGAAGTATTAGAAGATGTTGCAGCAGAGTTTATCATTGATGATGATGATCCGGTAACTTTATTTTTTTTTTAACTAATATACAGTGTTTAGATAAATTTTCAGTTAAATTTTCATTCAAAAGACATAGGAACAACATTATTGCATAGATTAAATCAATATCCTGAATTAATTCAATTCAACCCATTGAAAATAGTAATTGCTTTATGTTTAAATAAATATTGAAAAAAAAAATGAATTTTTAACCCATATTTTTGGGTGTTATTTAACTCATTTTTAAGCATAATATTATGCATTATTCAATTTTGCATGTATTTCAATACCTAACCTGTGTATACACCCAAAACATATTAGAAACCCGACTCATCCCTCTCTTCCTTTCGTTATTCAACTATAGTCTGTAAAATAATATGTTTTTGATACCATTAATAGTGGAAGGGGAGCACAAACATTTACAACAGGTGGAATCATAGCATGTAATGCATATTTTAATTAAGTCTGATTTTCTTTTGTTTCAGCTGAAAGAGTTTTTATAAATGGAAACAAGTGTAATACAGTGTTATACGAGTGAATAACACAAATCATGTTACCATCTTGTTATAATTTAAGTATGATTTTTATTATATGTGATTTGCCTTTTGATGCACAAAATGAATTTTCACTATTTACCAATGTATAATTTAATGTAACATACCTTACAAAAATCAAAAGTGCGTTGTAACTTCTAGTAGATATTATGTGTTCTACAAAATATGTATGTACATAAATTCAAAATTGTTTAATTGTAATGCACAAAAAGACACAGATTGTACAATAAACATTATTTCAAAAACGTAGATACAGAAAATAAATTCCTATAATAATATCTTATGCAGAACCTTGTATTACATTTTCTAAAAAAATCTAAAATGTCAAATTTCAATAAATTAGCTTATAAAGTTATAACTAACATCGAAATATAAACTTTTAGGGTCTTTAAAAGTAAATTGTGCTTATAGTGCTAATAGATTTTATTATTATTTATTTTCACTATGAACTATATTTATAACTTATGAGGAACCTTGTATTCAATTTTCAAGCCTTAGCTTTAAAAATTGAGCATTTAATACATTTATAACTATAGTTATTTTCAAGTTTTTATTATGACCAATTTTGTTTAAAATTTTAATTTTAAAATGTTCGAAAAAAAATTCTTGCTGTTTCCATATATTGATTTTCAGATGGAGGTACCCACTACAGCTATTATTGGTTTAAGATTACTACAAATAAAATATGTATTTTTTTAATTGAATGTTAATGAGATTAGCTAGTAAAGATAGCTTCAATTGTTGGAACTGATTATCGTAGTTGGTATTGCTGGATCTTAATTCATACTTCATCTAAGTAGGTTATTATATATTGCAAACTGAATATTTCTTGAACATATCTTTGAGTAGTGCTGACTACTGAGTCTCATGATGTGAAGTTCATGTTAAAACAACCATTCATAAAGCGCTGTTCATGGATGTACACTAATCATGATGATGGTCTGTATTTTAAATTTTTGTATAATATGTTCAGGGGCCGTTAAAGGTGCAAGTGATAATGATAATTGTTTATTTTCCTTCAGGACTGTTTCATTCCCATCCAGCACCAGTTTTAGCTTTTTGTACAATAAAAGTTAAGTGTAAGAGAGTTAATATAGTTAAAAACATTAGAACATGGATAATAAACTTCTATTTTAAGTTAAAAATTAAAAATTTCCTTTTTAAATCTAAGATTTTAAAATTTAATACAAGACATCTCGAAAGTCGGTCTCCCTTTATCAAAAAAAAACTTATTCAAGAAAGTCAAATTAAATTTTAATGAGCTTTTGAAGTTGACATATTTACAACATTGAATATTCACACAATTTCTCATGAAATGATTTTCCTGTTTTGTTGAAATTCAAAAACCAATTATTATAGATACTTGAAATCTACACCAAATGTAAATTTAAAAATTTCCTATACATTATTAATATTTTTAAACCTACTTTTTAAAATATTTTGGCTTGTTTTGAGCACTTTAATGATATTTCAGACTTAAATTATTTTAGCTTTTTTTCTGTAAATGTCAATATAATAATTGTATTTGTAAGGTCAAAAATCTTAAAAATTGAATACAAGGGTCCTGATTTATTGTTACAACAATAGTTATAAAAATACATAAGCACGATTTTATATAGGCATTTTAAGTTCAAATGACAACATTTATCAAATTTAAAATGTACAAATTATTTTGTAGTTTAGAAATGTATAAAATGTTCAACTTTCATAGCCAAGAATTGCAAATTTAAAACAAGGTTGCACGTAAGTAGACAATTCTGTAACAAATTAATTTAAAAAATATATAGGTACAGTATTTTTCTTTTTTTTCTTTTATGTTAAAATTTGGATGAAATTACCTAATAAATAACCCAGAATTAGTCAAGTTATTTTTTTGTAATTTTAAAATATTATTCGTGGGTTCTTGAAACTTCTAAAGTATATTATTATATACAAGTAGTATTTTATTTTTATATAAATTAAACGTACAGGCTACAGAAATAATAATAACAATATACCTAAATATAATATTAAATATTCTAGGCCGACAAACCGTCTCTACTCAGAATTGTTTTCATACTGATATTATATCATTAAATTCAAATTTAACACCATCCATTAAAGTGACACTCTTGTAGTATACTGTACAACAGAGTGACACACTTCCCTTTTTTTTTTATTTATTGTGATGATTTGGGGCTTCAAAAATGCTTCGATTTTCTATTCAAGCATATTTTAATTTAATCTGGTTGGTACTTGGGGGGGGGGGGAGGCAAAAGGTTCAAAACGTGCTAATATTTTATAAAATTAATTTTGGTTTTTTTTTTATATT
>PVMI01071681.1:0-18890 GCA_008528875.1 Aulacorthum solani | reverse complement strand
TTTTTTCGTTTATTCTTGAACGCATTCAAATCATTTAAATATGTACCAATAAGTGACAAAAGACTACCGACAAGACAAAGATCAGTGTTATGAGAATATAGATTACGAGAATATTAGTGTATATTTCTTGTGCAAATAAATTGCAAAAATTAATTTTACATCACAAAAATATAATATAGATAATATGTAGTGTTCGTTACGTATCACTTTCGAAAATCAAAGTAGTAAGACTTTTGGTATTTTTATATTTTGTATTTTTGTCAGATGTAGAACATTACCATAAATGTTATCGATGCTGTAATAATAATATAGGTGCAATATAGGTTTATGATGTATTTTATAATTAAATGCATAACCGTCTAACACCCCGTACATGTAGGTTAACTGCAAAACTGAAATTTACTACTAGTAGGTACAGTAACTATACGCCAATTATAAGTTTGCTATAATATGCTAATCACTTTATGGTAAAGACTTACTACCTACAACTTACCACAGTCGAGGAAAAAATAGTTATTTTTCCTTGATTCATTTATTACAAACCATCAATCATACAAATAATAAAATATTAGGGAGGGCCATGGCAACACAACATAAAAAAGATGAAACATGTTAACTGTATACCATTAGATCTTAGTTACTATTAGAATTAGTCTTAAAATTAATATCACCCAACTATTTACCTTTGCCTTTAAATGGTCACAGATGTCATTTTTTATGTTTTGAGATCAATAAAAGTATAAAACAAAGCATTAAATTTTAATTAGTAAACTATTTGCAATATTTTAAGCCTTTTTGTTGTGTATAAAACTATATTTCTTTGAAAAACTCTTCTATCATAACTCGAATTGAAAACTTTAACGCTATCTGTTAGCGAAACCTTCGGAAGGTAGTAAACTTACGCGTTACACACAGAAATAAAGAAACTCTTCACCAGTATTTATAACTACTATAATACTTTTGAAACGATACTGATTTTAGTCGACATAAATATAAAATTATAAACATTTATAGTTATTAAATAATACCTAACGTCCTAACATACAAGTAATAAATAAATAACCAAATTAATGTAATACATTACCTATATAAAAACATGATAGAAGTAAAACTGTAAATTTTATTTTTGTTATTAACTTTTGTGTGGGACCTACACTGTAGGTATTTCAATAACATTAAAAATGAAAAGTGACCAAAATATTATTTGATTGACAGATGCGTAGGTACCTAACGTTGTCAACCACTGTCAAGCGTCAACCGTGATGTCCTTAAATTAAGAAATTATGATTAAATCCACAATATACTCATAAAAATGTGTCATAAAAAGTACAAAATCTTTTAAGCTTTGTAAGCACAAAGCTTTTTTTAAAAAAACTATTTAGGTTTCTAGAATTCAAAATGTTAAACGCATCATTGATATATTATTGTATTATTAATAAAAAACTTAATTGTGGGTTCACATGATTGGCAAAGGTCCAGATATAAAACATTTTTACAGAACTCTAATGCATCTGCTAACTGCTACAGATTTGCTCAATAATTCTGTAGCTAGTTTGACTCTTATTTTTTGTTTAAAAAACGAAATATGTGATACGAAAATCTCTAAATTATTTTAAGTTAGAAATTCATAAAAATGTTTCTTTTCATATCTAAGATTTGAAAATTTAATACAAGGATTTTTGTAAGTTTATTTACCTTTATCAAAACAAAAAAATTCTACCGGAAAGTAAAATTAAATTTTTATGAGCATTTGAAGTTGTAATTAATTACAACATTGAATATTCACTAGATTTCTCAAGTAGCAATTTCCTTATTTTGTTGTAATTCAAAAACGAATAACTTCTATGTAATTACTTGAAATTTACACCATATTATTATCAATTCATATACTTGATAACATTTTCAAAATAGTTTGACTCGTTTTGAGCTGTTTATGGACATTTTCAGTTTTAATTTGTTTAGTTTTTTTTTTCCTATAAATGTCATCAAAATTGTATTGGTTGGTTCAAAAAGCGTGAAAATTGAATACAATAAGGCTATGGTATATTGTTACAATGTCTGTTGAAAAATATTTAAAATTTAAAGTTCAAATTTCGACAAAAATTCTCAAATTGAAAATTAACAAATGATTTAGTAGTTAAAAATATAATAAATGTTGAACTCTTATAGCTATAAGAATTGAAAATTTAAAACAAGTACCTAACTATACAAAAAACGTGAGTACCTAGTTGATTCTCTAACCAAAAAATCTGAAAATAAACATAAACACAGTTTTTTTATAGTTATTTTAAGTTAAAATTTAGATAAAATTACATATTAACACAAATAATAAAGATTTTAGTCATTTTGTTGTAATTCATATCCAAAACAGCCCAATTTTACATAAGTATTTATAATATATTTCCAGCATCACTGATAATTTAAGCGTAATATTAATTCAACTTACTGGCAACAGCCTACGGTATTAATAATAACTTATTATTAGCGGTATTAATAAGTAATAACAACATAAAATATCCTAGACATACATACCACATGGCACATACCGCTCCGCTCAGAATCGTTTTTCAGCTACCATCTAGATTGTAGACACCTAATGTACATCCACTCACCCGCTTTTTTTTTATTAACTGACAAAAATGTAGAAACTTACAAGAAAGCATTTCTTCATTTGAATTCAGAGTGTATAAAAAATAATATTAATTTTTACCGAAAATGTTATTTGCTGATTTCGAAAAACCAATTCAATCTTCAGTACTATTTGTTTGGCCATCCATCGAATTAAAAGGATGCAGATTCCACTTTGGCCAGAGTTGGTGGAGAAAAATTCAAGCTCTAGGTTTGAGCAATGAATATAAGCTAAATTCAGAAATAAGCAATTCCTTAAAAATATATTTTGTTGGTCTTCCTTTTTTGAAGCCTAAAGATGTATACAACTATTTTTGCCGATGATAAAGTAATAATATATTAATATAGTATCAATTTTACCACAGAATAAAAAAGTAGAAATATTTACAGATTATATTTCAACTATATACTTGTAGGTATATAACCCCCGGTATTGACCTTCCTTCTTCTTCATAGGCATAATGTATTAATGTACCTATTCAGGTAATTGAACACGGACAACAAAAATGTATGAAGCTTTTCATTCAAAATTTAACGGTATGTTTTATTCTGCTCATCCAAATATCTACAAATGTATTAACGTACAAAAAGATACCTACATCAAAATTCACAGACCACAGTAGTAGTCAAATAAAGAAAATAAAACATGAAATATGTGAAAAACAAGAATTTTGAAGATAACAAATGGTTTAATATGACGTCAACAAAATAACATGTTTTAATTATACCAAAAGTGTATCATTCAAATTCTTACCAATCTATAAATATTAGGTATAATAGCATTTTAATATAATAATTCAATAACCTAAATTTACTTTTATTGTTTTAATTATTTTAATTAGTTTAAAGAATTAACAACAAAAACAATATTTTTAATCTACCTTTAGCAATATAATAATTAATGTTGCTATTGACAGTCCTAAGTCTGTATTAAATGGGAAGGAAAGTAATGTATTTACATCCGATGGAATAGTGTAGCTGTTAAATATTATCATGAAGCAATTAGTACGAAAAAGGGATCTTGGGACGCAATTCGTTTGCTGTTATATTTGAAATGTTCGGATAGTATCTAATTGAAAGATTGAGCAAACATTGAACTTTGACTAAAAAACAAACAATTGCCCAAAACCCATTTCGTATATAGTACTTATAAATACATTTAGGTTATTATATCATAATAATTATCCAGAAAATAAAATAATCATGAAAACTCGACTGTAATTTGACCAAGTTTAATTCAATCGTGGTCATTTTATTGTTAGATTTTTTTCAGCTGCACATAATTATTATAATCAAAAAAATCTCATATATTTTATATTAGAAAATTCTTTCAAATATGCATTTATTTAATAAGTTCAAGTTTTATATTGACATATTCTGTACTATATTTTATAGTATGAAAACAATGGTTGCAATAAAAATACACTTTTTGATTTACATTTAAACATTTTGTTTTGTGTTGGCACCCGACACACGCGAGTACCTTGTATTTCCGCCTACGTAATATTTTTATTAGCACCAGGTGTCAAATTTCCTAGATCCGGTACTGGTCATTATAGGAATTATATTGCACTGAATGTATTGTATTGTATTGTATGAACATTAAAATAAGTACCTAGGTACCTAACTAGAATTTATCGCTCCTCAATAGTCGAGATTGACCTTTGGGATTCCAGGCCTCAACTCTTTGAACTACCGACTGTGGAACATTTTTAAATAGAAGGTCTGCTCCAAACCACATCGAAATAATATCGAATCACTAAAAGCTGATTTGGTAAAATCAGCTGCTTGAATACCGTCAGAACTTCATAAGTGGTGTGGGCAGTGATAGGTACACGAGTTGCCAGATCGTCTGAAGAAATGTGTAAATGTGTAAGGTGCAGCCGTGCAGGACATTTTGAATAGTTTTATTTATTTTTAGTTACTACGTTAATAAAGAATGTATTACATCAGATTTTTTTTATATTTGCTATATTTTATGCATTAAAACTAAAAGTAGGTACTATATATATTTACTTATTCTGTGGCCTATGCATGTAAGTATAGGAACTTAGCAGTTGGCACACAATCAAAATTTATATTTTTCTTTTAATCCGGAATCCACAATCCACTATCGCATGCAGACCTACCTAAATGTACAATATCAGCTTTGAACTGTTTTTTCATTATTTCATTGTCTTATGTATATACGGGGATGTTAGATTTTCTCTCTCAGCTGACCCACAAGCAACATGCCAAATTAATTTTTTTCAAAACTAACTCCGCAGTGTTGTTACTTTTAATATTATAATGAATTCAGCTATTGGCTATTATCAAACTTTAAGCTAAGAAGTAAGAACATTACCCAGCTACGTTAGTTTTTTTACAATAATTTAATTTGCATACGTTTTATAAGCATTTTTCAATTGGGGTTAGGTACATTTATAATTACTTTTAATAATCAAGTAAGAAAAAACTGAAAGACATTTAAAGAGAGAAGTATAGAAACTGGATATCGAAAAAATTAATGTCTTATCAAGTAAGGTACCCATGACAACTAACAATAAAACTGAAAGAGGTCATAACTTTTATTTCGAAACAAATCATTTTTGGAAGGTAATGGAGCTCGTGCCTTCATTGTAGTGTCCTGTACTCACATAGATAGAAAATATATGGATACTTTAGTCTATAATTTTAATTGGAAAACTCTGAGTACAGTTAAACCAGTTTACAAATCAAATTAATTATCATTAGAAAATTGCTCTCGTAATTATGTAGGTACATAATTTGGCATTATCTATAGCACTCCCTACATTTCATCTGATTTGTGTCAAGGTGTTAGTCATGCTCTTGAATTATATTTACGTAACTCAAATCTCAATCAATGGTATGATAAATATAAATATTGTATATTGGATGTAGATTTTGGATAGGTAGTTACCTAAATGTAGGTACTCTCTACGCACACAGAAAGTATAGGTGAACTATAATTTATCAGAAGTCCAGTTATATTCAGGAATAACAACTTTATTATACACTTTTTATTCCAATATATTTTAAGCATCAGAAATTTTTGTTATTTATTATACTTACTCACTAGTCACTACAACGCTCAAATAACTTAATAACATATAGGTATAGTACATATTATTATTATAAATTATAATATAAAATATGAATAGTTATGTTTTAAAACATTCCTACAGTAGTCGATAAGTATCCCTATGCACATTACATGAATATCACGTTATTAAAAATTATAATACATCGAAAGTGGTAAATACTAGTAATGTAGGTAGGTACACCTAAGTAAAACGAGGAGCATAATAAATACACAATACAAACATTCGAATCCGTGCCGAGTGCATAACACATTTATGTTTTGACATAAATCCACTCATGGACACTCAATATTTAGGTCTGTTGAAATTAATACTTACCAATTGCATTTATGCGTATGTATCTAATTATAGCATATCATGTATAGCTTCAGTGGCGTACACACGCGGGGGTGTGTTTTGGGTGTCAATACCCCCTTGGATTTTTTTCACTATGTATATAATAATGTAAAAATGTTGTTATAAGTATAAATTATATAATATACTTTTATTTTATTTAATATGACCAGTGAAGGTAGGGGGTTATATTAAATCCCTATCAAATCAGATATTTCTGTGTACGCCACTGCATAGCTTTATCGAACTATTGACAAACATACCAGGAAAACACGAGAAAAAAAGGTAGTTGATCTCGGATGAAATAAATAAATAATCATTAAATAACAACAACTGTACTTACTATATTTCTATTTTTTTTTCTTAAGTAAAAATGACAATAGAAACATTAAGGCTCAAGAACATATTGGGTAAACACGTTTCTAACATATTCACGTGTTTAATTCATTGATTTCGCACCACTGAACTCAGTCCGTAATTTGTCCGAATTATAACTCGGAAAAAAAAATTAATAACGTAGGTAGTGCACTCTAGTGGCACACGAACAGAAACGATAATATTGACGTTTCAGCTCGCAGTCCGCAGACCACACCCTGAAATTTTTTAACAAATTCCTTAGGGTAAGGGCACTAGCCATCAATTATTAATATTATCGCCAATTAAACTAATTTACATTTTTTTAATTTTTACACATTTGTTTACATTTAAAGAAACTATTTACCCAGAATGTCTTAATACTTATTGAAATTACAATTTGTACGATTATTTTGAGCCGCTAAAGCCAACTATTTTATTTATTTTAATAGTGAATTTGCTATAGTGGTAGAATTATTAATGAATATTATATTATATTTTTCAAAAAAAAAACCATATTATTATGTTATTATATTTAATACTATATAATAATAATAATATTTAACATTATCTTAAAATTACAAAGAAAAAAATTTGTCATACACGAGAATTGTTGGTTCTGAAAATTAAAGCCGTTGGCAGTGTTTAATTTTTGATCAGAAACGAGTTTGTACATATAAGATAGAAATTAAAGAAGGTGTAGTAAATTTATTTAACAACAACCCCCTCCAAGGATACTTTTGAAATTGAATTCTACCACATAAAAATTTGTTTGAATTGTATAGTTAAAAAAAGCATTTATTAAACGGCGTCATTAGTGAAATATTCCTAAAATACAAGAAAGTGTGGACGGGTGGAGAAAAAATAACTTGTAATAACTATGAAATTAATGATTTAATGCTAACAATATTATTTTTAATTTTAACAAATTCTACAAATATAACACTGAATAAATAATAAAAAGGTCTTACGAGTAACAAATAAAATGGTTCACACCAATATATAGGAAATAAAATATTAACGTTTCATATCTCTCTTTCTGGTGTCAAAAAACTGATTGTAATGTCACTACGTTAATAGGCTTAAATTAGTTATGTTTTGAAGAAAGTTTTTTTGAATTTCATTACAACAATTTAACAACAAGCAGTGACATTATATATATATTACATAATAATAAACATAATTTTATACGATCATATACGATTTAAACTTAATTTATGCTTATTGCTAAAAATAAATTTCCAACTGGGCAACTTTCAAATTTGATAAGCACCCTTAATATACTAGTTATAAATAAAATAAACCACTTATAAGTAGAATAATAATAAATATATATTGCTGGGGACAGAGGAAGTAATTATTATTAAATTAGACGAAAAAGTGAAATTGTTAGAAATAAAATCAGCGTGTAATACTCTATCATAACACTAACCTACTAATAAGTAACTCACATTAATTTTTTTTTTTAACAACACTTTTATTATAAGCTACCTATAAAATAAATCTATGACCAGAATTAAAGTAGTTTACTTTTAGTTAAACGATAGGATAAATTTAATATTATTACGAACTGAAGGAATAAACATTTATTGAGCATTAAATGCAATATTTTCAGGCTTGTTAAAGCGCAGTAAACTTAAGATTTGGATAAGTTAGGCATGATAACATTGAAATTTTAACAAATCATTGAGGTTAACAGGCAGGGAGGGGGCGATTACTGTTTTTTTATTAAAAAATAAAAACACACATCAACTTTGGTAAAAAAAATAATAATAAAAAATAAAATAAAATAATATTAATAATAATAACACAACAAAATACGGAGAACAAATGATTTGCACAATGAGCCTAAATTTGGTTTATACAATACAGCTAGTATACCATTATTGAACTTGAATTATTCCCATTTGCGTGTGAGAAAACATTCAATTTCACTTTTTATGGAGTAAAAAATACAATAAGCAGTAAGTATAACACTGTTTTAGCTGGACCAAAACAACAAATAGCTGTTTTCATTTAGTTATTTGTTAACAACTATGATACATTTTTTACTAAAAACATAAATAAAAATTGGTCTGGCAAACCTAATGCATCTGTATCTAAAACTTTTATTCCTTACTTATGACCTTTGTTTAAAATGTGTTATTATTCATTTAACTGTCAAATTATTTCCGGTGTCGTACATCACCACCGCTGTGGTCGTTAGCATTGTTTCTGAAATGAGTAATAATAAAAATAAAAATAAATGAATACAATATTACAATATCAAAAAAAAAAAAATGTGAGTGTCAAAGATAAAAAAAAAGGTTTGTCAAGATATAACATACTGTCATGAAATGTAAATCCAATCAGAATTTGCTACAATAAAAACCTAATTTATATAATTTATATTATTAATCTTTACAAAACCACAGTATTCTTGTAATACCAAAACTGTAATGTCATATTATAAGAAAGTCTAAAGAATACAATATTCACTACTATTAAGAGTATACAATATAAGCTAAATATATAACCTATTAGTTTAAATTTGAAAGATAAAAAAAAAACAAGGTTTCTTTACATATATTTCAATACATAAATAAAGCTCATCTTACTTACGTCTCTGGCCCTTGATCGGTGTCACTTTCCTCAAATTCGGCCTTGTTACGTTTCTTCTCATATATAAATATAACCAAACACAGAAGGATCACTTCAACACAAATACCCAAGAACGGCCACAATGCAGCCATTTTGTCTATCACATAATAAAAAAAACCAATCAAATAAAACAAAGCATTAACTTCCCATGAGTCTTTAATTTATTACCTTTAATGCGGACGTAGGAAGCAGCTGAGTGTACAGGCTCAAAGACAACACTATTCTTTCCACTGCAGATGAAGTTTCCTCTATCATTCATTGTAATCGGATCCAAAACTAAGATGGCATTGGAAATATTCTTTTTGTTAGGTAAAAATTTAATATGTTCAGAAGGCACAAGAGTGGTATTTTCTAAAACAAAAATGTATTCACAGTTAGCTTGAGATTTGAAGTATGAAAAAATTATAATTTTTCCCATAGTATACTTACCAAATTTCCAACTAACTTCTGGGGTAGGTACACCATATACAATGCATTCCAATTCCATTTTTTCACCCTCGATAAATGTAGCTGTTTTTGGCAGTTTCATGTAAGGCTTTACTATAACAAAAATACAATATCTTAAGTATTTTTTTTATTGTTATTACTTAGTATCAAAGTATATAATATATGTAGGTGCACTATCACAGTTTTAATATTTAAGTCAATCAAATATTAAGTCACATACTATGTACATACATACTGAAGATAAAATTAGAAGAATCTCGTAACATATTATATTATCATTAAGCTAAATACATAAATGAAATAAGTTTAATAATATTGAAATTAAAAATAAATGAGTATTATGTCAATAAAAACCAGTATCAGAAGGCAAAAGTAAATGTGGTTACATGGACTAGTAATGTAACATGGTGTACAATACAACAGCCCATGACAAAAATGCACATACAAATATACAGTACAAGTGCAATCTTTAAAAATAAAATCTTATGAAGAGCAAACAGTTTTAGTTTTAACTTAGTATGAGATTACTAGTTGTTAATTCATAAAATATAATATATATCAGTATATCTAACAATATTTTACTACTTTAACAAGGTCGGTTGTACATACACAAGTTATTTATTTTATGTCTTCTATACAAATAAGATTTCAAAGAAAATAAAAAAAATTTTTGACTAAAATATGATATAATATAATATACTAACAGACAACGTTGAACACCTTCTTGTCAATTGGACTCATATTGCTAGTGAATAAGCTGCATGTATACTGACCAGCATCGCTTTCAATAAAACGATTAACTACCAGAGTGTTTCCAGTCACATCAACGTGGTGTGGGTCTTCAGAGTCAGTTGTTATTTGATTGTCACCTTTAAACCTAAAAATGAATAATTAGAGGCTATTTATTTATAATTAAATAATACAGATAACTGAAATGTATATACTGACCACTTCCATATGTACTTTTGATCTTGAGTGCCATCAATATTACAATTAAGTGTTAGTTTGCTTTTATATTCACCTATTTTATACTTATCGCCGTAGTCATAGTTTGCTTTTATAGTTGCTTGAGCTAAAACAAAATGATAAACAAAAAAATAAATACATAGGTACTAAAAATTATTGCTAATTGTTTTTTTTAAGGATATTTTAGATATTAAATGAATATCAAATGTATAGGTGATTAATATTGGATTTTAAACAACATAATATACAAATTACATATTATATGCGTTAGTAAAAAAAAATCATATTATGAATGTCTGAAAGGTTTAATGTTATATATATGTATATTTTATTTCAAATGCAAAATCTATATAACAACAAATAATGCAAACAATAAAAACCGACAACAGTAATGGGTTAATACCTAACACAATGATAAATCTAATCTATATGAGATGTCGCAGTATACTGGAAAGTGTGTCTAGTCGCAATAGTTAATTTATATGCGAGCCAAAAATGAAGCGAGGCGAACCGGTCCGGGCACATGGACATTTATTTTAAAAGCTCATCATAGCCGGCACGTACCGGTAACCACATACAGTACATGAAACTTGTTGTACTGTGTTGTGCATCGATAGGCACCCGAATGCATAGAGGATGCAGAATTGGCCGTAATCGTGGATATAAACATATTGTCACTAGTTACTGCTTCGCTGATATTGTAGTGTTCACCAGTAACCAGGGTGTGACCATCTTTTTGCCATTTTATGACTTGGAACATTGACACACGACATGTTATCTTAAATGGGTCGCCATCTCTCACTGTTGTATTACCCTCGTAACTGGGCTCATCAGCTAAGTAGTCCAATTTCGTTTCCGAAACAAACAAACATATTTTTTCATACCCCAAAGCCACAAACAATTTAAATAAATAAATAAACAAAAACTAAATAATCAAAAGTTATAGGTAGTTGTGCTGGATAATTTAATTGTTAAATAGCTTACAAACTTTATACATGTACGATTATGTAGTTAAGCATAATTTATTTTTATTTATTTTTTACCTATACCTACAAACATAGCGAGTTCCTATAATATTCCTAATCATCACAAAAACTACTAAAACATAAATATATGAGTAAATATATTTACTTTTTAATAATTTAGTTTATATATGTTCTAAAGCTATGAGAAAGTGGGTGGAGTATCTGAAAGTTAACTTTCTTTGATATGTGTTGCAGACATACCTAGAAACGTCTTCTCGTCCAAACTAGCACACCGCACCTACTGTAGTTCTCGTTATTTCATTGGTTGTAGTAATTTTTTGCTCCAATATTTTATAACATGTGAATATTATACAACAATACACATAAGTCATAACCTCGGTAATAACAGTATAGCTAACACTTCAGTAGTAAGTCATAAACATAACTCATTAGTAAAAAAAAATTCAAAAAATCAAAAATAATAATTTTGAATTAAATATTTAAAATATATGTTTTAGGTAATCGATCTTGATAATATGAATTTCCAATGAAAAACCGAGAACTGTGTAATAGACAGGGTCTGAAGAGGAATAATTAAAACACACCTAGTATCTAAATAGTCACTGTTAAGAAATTTAAAATGCACCTATACTTATATAGCATTTACATTCTTACCTATAGCAAATATCCATTAATAGATATGTACTCATCATAATATTTTAATCGAAATCAAAATATTTTTACCTAAAAAGTATCCAATAAGTAATAACTAGGAACCTTTACCTATAAATTAATTAAATAATGTGTATATATATATATATATATATAATGTACCCCTGTATTTAATTGAATAGGTCTACTTTCAATAGGTAAGTAAAAAGGTTTATACCTAGCGTTCATAAGTCAATAAGAAAATAAATACATACATTAAGTAATAATAGTAATTTATGAGGTAATTGATCTGTGTCAACTCATTACTGAAAGGTTATCTTATTAAAGTAATATTAACACTGAATACATTTATTTTAGGATATAAAACACAATTAGATCATCTATTAATTTAGATTTCATTTATATTATATATTAGGTGACTAACGACATACTACCTATTAACAGAAATGTAATTTTAACTTAGGATGTTTAAAAATATTTAATTGTACATTAAGGTCGAGATTAAGGTAAAGAAGTCTAGTCGTAACACCCATCAGCATCCTCGGTATAGGTCATAGTAGATGAAGGAACTATTGCACATGTCTTTAATATCTAGTACCTATATTATTGTATACATACATAGATATTCCTTTCTTTTAAATAAAGTGATATCTTAAGCCGTTTTAATTTGTAGTGTTTAACATTCGATTTATGTACTCGAAGTCAGTAGAAAATGATTGCTTTGACACTTTATGGGTGAGAAATTGTATGATGTTAAAATTATAATACCATTAAGTGTATTGTACCTACAGAGATGTTAGTTTGAAGCAAAGCTGTCAAAAACTCGGACGGGAGTAGGCACAGAATATGACGTAGGTAACAACACAATCCATTTAGAACTATATACGAAGAGTTTTGTGCATTGATGATCGGCACTAACATTAAAATCAAGAAACAAGTCATGGGCAGGCGGCACCGTGGCAGCATTACGACAAGACAACTTACAAAGTTACGATACATGGGCATAAGAGAATTAAGGTTGTTCTTGGGGTCATGGTGCTAGACGTACATCGCACCAGCAAGAGGAAACCCGTCGAACATTTTAAATCATTTGTTTATTTTATTTATTTATTTAATTTTTGAACGACGCGGGTAAATCGGGTAACGCCCTAACCCTAAGCACAGTAACAGCAAAACGATGTAAAAACAGAGCAACGTACCCAAGACCCTGGAGGGCCCGAAATCCAACAGGGCGCAGAAAACGACACTGTACACAACGACGCTGAGCGAATTCCAGCACATAATTTAGGATACGTTTTCCCGGGTTTTGGTCGGCCGAATTTCTCAGCAAATCACTCTAAAACGATCGCACTGGCCGTCTAGTCGTCGCAGCCACCGCTACCGTCGCGCTCTTAGTCGTCGTCGTCGTCGTCGTCGTCGCCGCCGCCACCACCGCCGCCGCCGCCGCCGTCGTGATCACCGTAGCCGTAGCCGTGATCGACGATGTGAAGGTCTTCGTCACCGTCACCGTCGCCGAACGCAGATCCGAAAAATTATAACGAAAAAAACTGCGACACCCACACGAGAACACAAATTAAGTATAATACCTATGTATAAAAAAAAAAATTAATTTTTTACTCAAGTCACGCACAACTCACGACGACTAGTGTGTTGGTGTCGGTGTGTGTGTGTGTGTGTGTGTGTGTGTGTGTTCGGTGCGCGTGTATGCGTATGAAAAACCGTACGGACTACGGACGCCCGCGCGCGCGGAATTAAAAAGGCGATATTATTCGGCGGACCGTGTGTGAGTGAATGTGTGTTGGTGAGTGAGTGTGTGAGTGTACGCGAGTGGGACAGTGTGTGTATGGAACGTACGACTGCCCGTACAGTGTGTACAGCGGCGAGTGGAACGTATATCGCGTGTGTGACTGAGTGAGTGAACGAATTTGCAAGTGAGCGAGTGAGCGCGTACGTGTGTGAGTGTGTGTGTGTCTGTATTACGGTGTTCAGTCGCCGGAGAGAGGTAAAATAGGCTAAAAATTTCCTTGTGCCCCGCGGAACAGGGCCGACAGAAAATAACTCGAAGGGAGAGAAGAGACGACGACGACGACACACACGCACAGATGCGGCGACCGAGAGAGAGCGACTACGGGGCCGCCGTCATTTACTCGGCGTTGGTGCGACCGAGACAGCCAACATCACCGCTGCGGCGGCGGCGGCGCCCTGTCGTATTGATTTGCCGCCGCTCCACGCCCCGCCCTGCGCCGCGACAGCGTAACCGTCGCGTAGCCACTATAGCCGCCGCCGCCGCCGTCGGGCGCTCGACAGTGGTACCGCGGTCGTCGGATCTAAATTTTTCGCACGTGACGCGGCGAAAACACCGCATCCGCCCCCGGTACGGCTGCTACGGTCTCGCGCCGAAAGTTCCTACATGGTTTTTCCGTTTTTCCGACCGGCGAGCTCCTCCCCATCGTTGCTGTCGCCGACCTCGAAATTCAACCGGAGAGCCGCTCCCCCCGCACCATTTGCGTGTGTTCACGAACCACCTCCCGGGCACTGCCACCACCCGCTCCAATAAGCCATCGAGCCCGCTCGCCGAGCGCCACGGCCGGGCCGGGACGACCGACCGGTATACGCCAGCCAAACCGTAGGTCGTGTCCCTTTTGTTGGGAAGGTTGGGGGAAGGGAGTGAGCGCTTGCGCGATCGGAAAGCTCCTTGGCTCTCGCCCTCTCTGTTTCGTCTACGATTATCCCCATAACCGTATTTCTCTCTCATTATCGTTATTTCTCCTCCGCTCATTCATCCCCGTCATCAATTCACCCCCACCCAGAGTATAGGTCTATTTTCTTTCCACTCCTCCCTCATCATCACCGTATTCAAGTCCCTGGCCACCCGTATTATACCTCCGTTGGTTTAATAACATTATAATAATAATAATAATTAATAATAATATGTACGTGTGTGTGCGACATTGACAACGATAATACATAATAGTAATAATGCTTGAATCATGTACTTAGGGGTGGCGGGTGAGTGACTGATCGGGATGGATCGCTTGACGTGACGTGAATACGTCATACCTGTCCTGATTATGTTCAGTGTCGGGAGGAGGGTGGAAGTTTATCGAAAGTCACAGCGCAGCGGCAATGGTGTTCCGATAACTTACCCGTTCCCGTGTACACTGCAACGTAATCGGCCGTCCGTCGGCGGCACACACACATATGGGTCAAAGTGTGTGTACATACGAACGTTGTCGTCGGACGATCGACATGCTGTCTGCCGCCGTCGCCGCCGCCGTTTATATTTATATAACCCCGACCGCGACGGAATTTTTTTTATAGATGTTTAGACGTAAAGAAAATAGCTTTATTAATCTCATTAATGGGCATTGGCTAGTGAGATTTTCGCTGCCATTTCAAAAGATTTCTCGTAAACACGTTTGGGCTTGACACAGAAACTGTGTCCGACAATCGAATGAGTGTGACACATCATATATTATTATCATAATATTTATATTCCGTATTAACCGTCGTACGATTTCTCCGATATCGGTTTAATATTCCGTTCAGTATCGATCGCTCTCTAATACCTAATCAATAATCTCTGCTGGGGTACACAATATGATTTGTTAGAATACAATCTTTATATTATTGCAGTGACATAAGCACGGCGTGCGCAATCTAGTTTTAGGTGTTGCGTATACAGGCGATAGGTCGATCGGTGTGTGTACTATAATAGTGATACACATAACGTTTGTCGTTTATACAGTTTATATTGTTGTTGCCGGGTTTGCCGCTCCATTACACCTGCTCATAGAACTGTGCCAAATCTCTCTTAATATTATTGCATTGATATTTTCGAGTAAAAAAATTAACTGTTCAATAACGGAGAGGGGTGCACTGTTACTACTGAGTACTGCTGGAGGCTTAAATATATTGGCAAGGGTAACTCTCGACAATTCAAGTGGGTAGAAACCACCCAAGGGATATAAAGAATTTATGTGTACAAAAATATACAGTATGTATAATATTATACAATTAAGATATGGACCATGGGAAAATGTAGGGAGTAGGGACTTAATAGTTAAGAGGGCGTCATTCACTCGTTTTTGAGAGGTTTAAATAGGCGGATTCATTGATTTTTTCATAAGAAAAATTAAGATATAAATAATGAATATAACTACATAGGTATTAAAATATATTTAAGATATGACTATTTTTTTTATACAAATATTTGTGTCATATTGAAAATTAATAAATGTTTAGTATAATGTATATATAATTCTTTAAAATGTATTCCTTTACATTCTAATGAAAAATTTAAAATATGAGTACCTTTACTTCATAGATTAAATTATCTTTAAATTGTAATAAAAATGTGATCATTATGTATCATGTACCTATGTTTTATATTTGTATGAATTGAAAATCGATCATAGTTGATAATAGGTGATAATAGGAAATCAAAAAATTAATCGTAGGTATCATATCGCAGATGTATATTCATCTCGGATATTTCAGGTATCTAATAAAAAATGGTTGGTTGCAAACTTGGCAAGATAGTTTTTATCTATAAAATATAATAAAGTCGACACAACTTAATCTGAAAATATAAATAATACACATTTTAATTCAACTTCCCCAAATATATTATATTCCGTAACAACCATATTAAAAGAAATATAAACAAAAACTTATATTAAAATAAATAGTCTAATTGATGCATTTAAATAATGGATAATGCCGAATGGTTCTAAAAAATATTTTAAGGTAACTACTAATTACAAATGAGAAGATCAGAGCATGTATTTTCTAATCGATCTGAGTTTACATATCAATCATTTTCACCTAAAAAAAACGGGACGGAGTTTACTGCAGGTCTTTTGAACTTTTATTTTTCTTGGGCAAAGTTTACAATCTCCAATCTAGTAGGTAGGTAGGTACTATGTTAGACTATTACAAAAAAATAAATAGGTTTAATATAATTGTTTATAACTTATTACTTACTTATAGACCTACTTAAAGGTTATAACTTTATAAGTATATAATCATTATTAATTATTATACAAAATAACAAAATTCACTATGTTAATTAAGGTTCAGTTCAGTTATCCATATTTTGTTTTTATTTTTATAATTAAAATCTATAAAAGTGTACACAAAGAAATGAGAATCAATCAAAATTTGTGAATCAAATATTAATTACCATTTAATATTTGTTTTGAAAAAAAATATGGTTATATTGATGTTTACCAATAAATAATATTTTAATATTATAATATCTATCTCTGTATTATTTTATTCTAGAGTGTAACTAGTGCCTACTATTGCAAAACATTTTTATTTTTAATATTATAATTTTTATATATTATGTTTTGAAAATTGAAACCACTGATTCAACAATATTGTATATGTACTACAAAGTTTTAGTTTTATTTGACTTCAGCCTCCCAACACGTGTTGAGAATTTGAGATAACCTAAATAACAATATCTACTTATCTTTTATATAATTCAGAAAAATATAGTAAAAGTTATCTTAATGTGTACCTTAAATAAAAAAAAACCCGTATCTAGAAACATTTGATCTAAGGCACGAAAAATTAAATACCCATGAACAATATGTTAGAATTGTCATGAAATTATTTAAAATAATAAAAACTATTCTGGTAAGAGCAGAAAATATTTTGTTGAAAATGTAAAAAAGGTAAAAATAGAAATACAACTGATTGTGTAAGTACATTTAATATTAGTTATATACATTTGAATAAAGCAGTGGCGTCGTTTCAATTTTTTTAGTACACATGTTTTGATACAGGCCACAAAGGCATAAACTTTGTTTATCCATTTTTCGGGCCAAACAATTTATAAGAAATGGGCCAAATCACAATAATATTAGATTTTAAATACGCAAATGTATACCTTACAAAAGGTAGGCGGAAAAAAAGCCAACGGAAATAAAAGTCCATGTTAGTGTCATACAATTATTATATACCGTTTTAATTTTTTTAAATATTTCGTTGATCATAATTTGAAAAAGCATAATACAAAACTACTTAATAGTACTTACATAATATAGACATACAGAGAATAATCATAAATAATAATAATAAATAATGGCCTAGCAGCTGATGTTACTAAGATGAATAAAAAAAATAGTAGGTCCATAAATGATTGGGATGTATTTATTCCTCTTGTATTAAACTCGAGCAACGAACTAATATTATAGGTACTACCACTTGTTTTGTATTTACGTCATATTATATTATTATTTCTATAGTTGTGTAATTTTTGCATAAATGTAGAATGTACCGAAGACTGGTGTTTTTTGACCCAATATATAACAATTTATAATTATAAATTATAACTCATAAGTCATAACACAATTTATTATGTATATGTACATGTATTCAAATTTAATTTAAATTTTTTTCGGTTGTCTTTATTTTTTGGAGCTTTTTTCCGTTTGATTTTTTTACTGGGCGTTTTTTCCGTGTTCAAATAACAACAATAAAGTATTATAATTTTAAGGTCTTGGCTCAATATGTGACTTACTGGTAAGTACCTATATAATATATTCGAGATTATCTGTTTGTTGTTATTTATATAAACCAATAATAACAGTATTAACCTAGTATATTTAGTAATCTATATTAGATCATTTAATATATACTACCATTATGTATTTATGTACGTCTTGTATAGTTATTCAAATATAAATAATGTGACCTACATAACATATTATATTACCTAGGTACCTATGTATGTGGTATATACTAGTGCACTATATATTACTGAAACAGTACC
>PVMI01071656.1:0-16405 GCA_008528875.1 Aulacorthum solani | reverse complement strand
CTACTCATAACAGTTACGAGTATACTTTATAAGTAACCATTATATTTCTTTCGAGTTAGTGAATGTTAAAATAATCACCCTGTATAATAGTCTGTCAGTACAAATCACCTGAGAGTTCAGTGTATACGAATTGATCTATTTATACTCTATCGAGTACGGACGTCACGGAGCTAAGACGTTTCGTTTCGGTTTTTCAGAGGGCCGCCTGCAGTACCGCGCGTTTTGAGAGGGCCAAATTTGTCCTTCGTTCTGTCGTTTTCTCCGCCTAGCTACAGACCGAGAATTAAGTGAATTAGTGAAAGTGTGAGTTTAGAGAAATTGGGACATCTATCCAACGGTAATAGGTAGGTATAATTTGTTGTTGTTGTTGTGAATGAACGGTATGCCAGAGTTAAAAAAGACGAAACGACCTTTTTTCCGTTTTGTGTCTAGCACATTGAAACCGGTAACCATCTTATGCATGGAAATTAACAAAGGAAATAAACGAAATACGAACAAAACAAACTCGTTCAAACTGTTCATATTATAACATACCTAGATTTGTAGGTATAGTATTATAGGTACTATTATATATTGCACCATTATACCCCATCTCAAACATATTTGATTTTTAAAAAAATCGGACACACAGTCATCGATATTTTGAATTTTACTAGTACCCCGTGGTGTTAAGAATATTTTTTATCGCTTTGCCATACAAATATTAATAGTTTAATAAATGAATAGAATCAAATTATAAAATATTCACCAGCAGCAGTGCGTTTCCACATATCGAACCGAAAGACCGAACGCGAACACTCCTCGATTTTCTGGTGTGCGTGGTGGGGATGAAATGTCAAAAGCCGATGGGTGAGCGGAAGAGAAAACCTTCTGATAACCCAGCACGGGGAAGGGTGTTGGTCTGTTATAGGGGCGAGGCATCATTTTATATACGTGCGACTGTGCGAGCAAGACGAGTCAGGCGGGCAAAGAAATCTCTCGCGACCAAACTTTCATACAATAAAATGTACGTGTAGGACAGCCACTAAAAAAGACGTTTGATCGTAGAGAAAATGTATAGAAATATAATGAACCCACGAACAGAAGAAATTGGTTACGACGACCGCAGCAAAATCCCACAATAGTAGGTATTACAGAAGTCATCGGCTAAAAACGACATTTTTAATTTTATTGGTTATTCACTGCGTCGTTGTGTAATAATATGGTTGCGGTTTTTACGGTACATAATAATATATTATCCTACTATATTATGGTTTTTGCAAACAAGTTTGCATGAATACACGTAAAATAATATCGTCGGTGTTGCAGCGCGAGAAGAAACAAAAACAGTAATATATTATTAAAATTTAATAAATCACCCGCTCTATTTATGTTAACAAAAAAAAAAAAAAAAATATAATAATAATTCACACAGCTATTACAAATATCGTGTTTCAAAAATCTGTGAAATCACATGATAATATATACGTATATATTATTATATATTATATTATAGTCCGACCCGTACAGATGATTACTTAAAAACTATAACACTCCGAATGTATGCAGTATGTGTTATGTACGCGTATTTTGTATACAAAATAATATATACGTCGATTGAACATTACAGAAATGGATGGAGGAGAAAAAAAACAGTGACATTATTACTATACAGCGTGGTAGTTTTTCGGATTCGCGAAAAAGTACATGACAATTAAGTGCGATTCACGTATTATTATAATACACATTAAAATTGTACAAATAATTATTTACATTACGAAAAAATCACTTAGACACGTTATTTACAAAAAGTATTATCCGCGCACACGAGCGCGTTGTCGTATTCGTCTTTTACCGCGTTACTATAATACATATTATATAATTAGAAAATAAAAATACACGTCTTTCCGATACATTATGTCTTACGACCATTTAAAGCTGATGTTACGTTTTTAAACCGATGGCGTTTAACGTGTATGCATATGCTGTTGATATCATTACCGGATGAGTTATCTTTAAAAAACGAGCATACTTTTTTTCATATTTATAAATAGGTACGTTATTATATAATATTGGTAAACATCGAAAATCAGAGCTTGATATCATAAAGAGTGGTTTGTGGTGTAATGATTCGGTTTCACCGTAAAAAAAAAAAAAAATTATAATAATTATAAGAAAATAAGCGTACTAAAAAAAGAAAAATTGGGCGCTGAGCTTTCATTCAATCGTCTAAATAAGTAAAAATCAAGCATTTTGCTCACACATAAAATAAAAAGAAAGAAATAAAAATTCAGGACTATGTACATTTTTTTTTTTGTTTAATCTTCTTGTCTCAATTTCATTGTGTTATATTCATTCAGTCTCGGTCTCAGGGGGCGCAATTTGAGATCCGGTTATCACGTTAATATAATATATATATATACAATGTAGATACATATAAATATAGGGAAATGAGGCAGTCTGCTCCGATCAAACATCACTGAAACAAGAGAAAAATCAATTATTACAACATTATTATTGCAGCGGTATGTTAATTAATATCACACCACTAGAGGGTACCTAATAACCATAATAATAAATTAAATAAAAAACGATTAAGGGTCATATTTTTTGTGAGCACCGTTAAAACTGAAACGCATTGCCTTTGTGGGACAACTCTCCGGGCTATGTCATTATATTTTTACTCTAGACCACAAAATCGTCACACAACATAATATATATCATTATCTATTAAAAGACATCCATACTTTAACCGGCGTTATCGTCCGGAAACCGTACAAATAGTGTAATGGGGGGAAATAAACGTTATCATTTTAACAAAAAACTCTGAGGGCGGGGACAATAAATGAAACAAATCGATACCGCACTATAACGACGACGTATTTGGTCTAACAACACAATATTGAACTGCAGCTGTCATCACAAAATACATGCACAATATACGTAAATACACACACATACACACACACACATATTTATATAATTAATATTTATCACCGACAAATATATAGAAATATATTTAACTACTATAACCGTATGTATTCGAAAATAACAAATTTTCGTGATAAAATTACATTCATATTGTTGACAATGTTAAGTATTCAATTTCAATATTAAAGTTTAAATTACATACTATGCCAATTTTTTTATTTGTGAAAAACTAGTAGTTTAGCATTTAGTCAAAAATATCATTTCTCATCACTATTTAGTATTAATATTATAATATTGTACGTATACTGTAAACAATTGTATATCTGTAGATTTTATTTAGGGAATATGGATTTTCCATGGAAATTATTAATTTTTTTTTTCGAACAGTGAAAGTAGACGTTATACCTATATAAGTATTATGTTTTTAAGGTTGATAATAAAAGAAAACGTAGCAAATATTTATATAGGTCGATTCTTTGAAAACATGTACGACTCGAACTCTAATTAAAGTGGTAAAAAATAAATTTGTCTGTACTATAAAAGTACATAAAATATACCAATATTTGTTTCATTATACAAAAAGTAATAAGATCGACATATTGACCTCTCATAGTATACTTCTGTAGTATAGAGTCTATACTATGGACAATATTTATTTGATGTATAAAAATCTACAATTTGTTAGATTGTTGGTTTAATCCAACTTATATATACACATTGGTACGCTTTTAAAACAATGTAAAATGCGAAATTCGTCATGTTTAAAAATAGCAATTTTTTTCAAACAATTATAAATGCTAACGCTGAAGTTACTATTACTGCGCAACAGTAAAACATTATGAAGTACCTAACCGTTAACTACTAATGACGAAATGTATATTCTCAGTATTCTCACATAATATATCCATAAAGTATAGGACCTACCTAACAACATTACTTTGAAATCGAAATGGTTAAGTCACGTTTGTACACATTCGCGAACTGATTAAAAAGTAAAAACTTTGTCAAAATTATCAAATAAAAGAGAAATAAAATTGTGTACGTTTGGATACTTATTACGCCGAAATGGCGACATACCTATACATGTATACATATATGTATATTTGTAAGATAATAGTTAATCGTATATACGTGCTATGCCGTGATATTATTAAAATGTATGTATATATGCATTATGTATTCTATATATATAGGTACCGGTTAGTCGAGGTGAAGTTTTATTGGTGATTCAGAAGAGTTGGACGTTTCTCACAGCCTTACCTCGAGAAACTTTTAAATGCCGCCGACTGGGGATTTATGCACAACGGCACTCGGTGACTGCTCAACTGGTCGCCGATAAACTTGTGAAGTTCCTCTGTAAGATACGAAGATTTAGTAAAACGTAAACATAATACATAAACCGTCATCGCGACGTCATTTTTGCGAAGATAACTGCATATTACTATACAACGACACACTATATGATGTGTATAAATGCGTACCTTTGACTTGTTGTACATTCGACATTTTCTTTTCCCATTTATCGTCGAACGTCTGTGGCGCCACCGGTTCATAATCCATGCAGAAATGCCGGAGACCCGTCAACGGTACCGTGAAACAGCATTTGCACATGCAGCTGTGATACCTGAGACGGCCCTCGTCTATGTAAGGGTGGACCAGGGCATCCATGACGGACATCCGTTTGTCCTGCATATCACGTAAACACAAAACCAGAAGTTAATAGGGAAAACGAATATATGTAGCGGCAAGCGGTATACCGATCTATGCCCAGGGAGGCTATTACATATGGCTTAACTCTGGCTGTACGTTAACACTTACCGGGTTGAACACTAGCATCTGGGAAATCAGGTGAACTGCCTCGTGCGTCATCAACGAAGACAGAGAATACAACAGGGACATGGACGGTTTCTTCATGCGTCGTATGAGCATGTGGGAACGGGCGGCCGGACACGCGTGAGCCATGTCTTCCATAGTCGGCGTACCGAGCAAGTCCGTTATCAATTCCAACTGTAAAAATGGAGAGAGTATAAATAAGTTCGAGTACGTATATACATTTAATATTATTATCATTCACGCGTCGTCGGGTGTGCGCAAACATTTTACTGCATTTATATACTATATATAATATAGGTATTATGACACCAAAATAGTAATTATATCTCTCACACCCTGCACGTGCACTTAACTAGGGGGGATTCGGATGACTTACTTGTTGAACTGTATCTTGACCTTGGAACAGTATCCGCCTGGTGACGAGTTCGGCGAATATACAACCGACACTCCAGACGTCTATGGCCGATGTGTAGTGTTTTGCTCCCATCAGTATTTCCGGCGCCCTATAATATTGTGTCACCACTTCTTGTGTCATGTGTTTAGTCTCATCTGGTTCTTCTACTCTGGCCAGACCAAAGTCACAAATCTACAAACACGGCAAACGTGAAAACTATTATATGTTGTATGGTTTCATATATATATATATATATATAAGTGACGGCTTTAAAATCAATCAGGAATTTTCAATTTTTAGCACGAATCTACAAAATAGATAAACAAAAAAGATTGAAAAAGTACTAGTTCTATCGTGAATTCAACAAAAACAGCATGGTGCTCTCGGTGGTCTCAAATTTGACAATATCATAATTATATTATAGTGTAGTTAACTGTTGCGGTTTTTGATCGCTATTGACGATTTATGATCGCGAGTACATAGAAATGCTTTTAAAATATTCTCCATTATAATAGTTCTCTGGAAACAATACACGAGTGTACACGGCCAGAGTATAGTTTCGAAAACAGGAAAAGAAAACTGAATCGACTAACACGAAACAGTGAGAGAGGAGCCGAAAACAGTGTAATGTAGGTATAGCATTATATTATATACTACAGTGTCATAAAAACGTATACTTGTAATTGTGAACCATTATTTACATTTTCAGCGAATCAAGATTTTATAAAAAAAAAAACATTTTTGAAACACTGGAAAAAAAGAATTACTGTTTTATTTTTTATTATTATATGTATTTAATAAGAATATATATATTTTTAATTAAGTTATGACAGAAAAATACAGAAATACCACCGAATCTCGTGATGCATGCTGCGGTAGAGCTCGGGCGTGAAATTAATAAACCTACTTTGGATAAGAATGTAAGGTATAATTATTATTATTAAATTTAGGCCAAAATACGAGCTCTGAATGTGAAAAAAAACATGCCTCTATCATATCACGTAGTCATAAATGTATTATGTTAAACACATATATTTTACAGTACAATACTTGTAAGTTGGAGACTGTACTATACGCACCTTTAGAATACAATTACTGTTGACAAGCAGATTTCCTGGTTTGATGTCTCTGTGCAATATTCGTGCCGAATGCAGATACTTGAGACCCCTGAGGATCTGGTAGAGGAAAACTTTTATATGGTCTGGTGACAGCTGCTGCGGAGACACTATAATTTTGTGCAAGTCGCTCTGCATTAGTTCGGTTATCACGTATCTACGAAGAGCTACAAGTCAAGGAAATTATGATGACGATATAATGGACATACACATAATGAGATATTGACACACGTCTAGTATGTATGTCGAGACACTTTTATAAGACATAAAAAATAATAAACACAAGATACGACGCTCTTGTTATCCACGTCTAGTTCACTATTATAATATAAACAAATGGCATGCGGGGCTGGGTATACAGGACTATACAACATATACCGTATTTTTAGAATGATGGATAGATCTTTATTGAACAGCACCACCACCATGTGTTTCAAGGGATCTTTTTGTCGTTTTAAAAATAAAAAGGGGGAAAAAACTAGTATCGACGACAATATTATTAGTTATTACTCGACTGCAGAGGGTAATACTACATATATTATCCAATCTCGGGGACGACGACCGCTGTATATGTATACTTGCAGTGATGTTAAACGGAATATAGCTGTAATACCCATTTTATACCGAAGTGACGACCTCATTTTTCATCAAGACCTAAAGTAAACAGAAAAATTGGACGCGTCGGACCTATTTGGTTAATCGATTGCTGCGTCAAGTCTATGACGCGATGTCGGTATTTAATCAAGATCGTATTACTAAGCATGCATTGTCCGGGGACAGCATTATATTATAACGACGACGCGAGCAGTCTATATTATAAACTAATTTTATATGTGTCAAACAATAATAATTGTTGTGCAATATTCATGTATGAGTAGGTACACGCCAATATAAGCAGTGCAATAAAATTAATGACTGTACCATATAATATATTATAATTTATATGATATATGTATTTCAAACATTGCTCTATACCGTGTTCGAGTATAAGTGTACAAGCGTTAATTTATGATGATCACTGGTTTTAGACCAGTGCGAGGTGAAAGTAAAAGAAAAAATATGATCTCGTTCAAAACGATAATTTTATTTATATACGCTATAACATATAAATGCAATAATCCCAACAGAGACGCAGCTGTTGAAAATTCGGATTTCTAGACGAACTAGGGGCCAATACACAATAGAAACTGCAGCGCGTGCAATACGTATTACTAAATTGTATATCCTTGACGACGACCGATAAGTATTGTCAACGTTCACCAGTAATATATTATCTGTATATACACACTCGATTTGACCCTGCAGTATAGTCTTATGATCACGTGGCAACGCAGAGTCGGAAAACACGAAGAAAAAAAATACTAAAATCTAAACAAAAAAAAATTTCTCGACGTTTTTAATGCGTCGTTTATTTCGAATATAAACAATAAGGATTATAGAATTCAATATCAATCGTTAACACTCGTAGGAACCAGTATATTTCCATAACACATAGACTTTCTTATTGAAAATAAACGCGTATATTTTGGGCGAGCGCGTTTAATTGCTATTATGAGAATCAATACAATTCCTCGGAACATGAATATAATACTTTTCATCTAAATGTATAACATTCAAGGATACGGTAAAGTCGTTGAAAAAAAATTAATAACAATGGAAAGATGCGAGAAAAAATAACAGATTTTACTGTAGATCGTAAAACGACATCTTTCAGTACCAGTAGTAATATAAATAATGTAGCACGACACATTGTGTTTTTATTCCTCAATAGATAATGTGTGCTTGTGCTGTAACTTGTAAATTTTAAATTCATACTTACGCAGTAACTATACAATTTAACGAGTTCATAATAAACACTTTCTCGGTGCAGTAAATAATAAGTGGGTACGACTTAATTTATGTGTAGGTGATATTATAGATAAATATATTATATATGCCTAGAACCTACTCGGTACTACACAATAGACTACACGCGTATACACAGTGTTGGGTACAAAAAATTATGTATAAATGTCCACACGTTGGTCACGACGCAAAAATATATTATGGTAAAACCGAGAAAACAGGGCACAATAAAAAGTCTGTTTTTAATAAAAAAAAACACACACACAAAGACTATTACGAAGGGTGTGTGTAGATGATATACAAATAGAAAAACATTTTATAGTAAGAAATACACAACGTCACTGAATGCTATTGTTACCTAACGTAGAGTTGCAGTGTACCTTATACCTAGAGTGAACGCTTTTCGTATCACATGAGAAGGTATGATAATTTAATGTACCTATGTAGACTTATACCAGTACAGAAACTTGAATCTTTTAAAGAATGTTCTACGTTTTAGTCGTTTCACGATAACATTATATATAGGTATATACAAAGATATAAGTACATTGTATAAATACGACCCGTTGCCTTCGGGTAAACACCGTTATATGAGTATTTTCTCCCTAAAAACCCAGCTCCCCAAAAACAAGCAGACAGATCCGTTAAGGTGTTATATTTTACTTCTTCCACACGCGATTGTAGCTCCACTTTACTGTACGTCTGTACGTATACGTCATTTAGGCCGCATCAGTATTGTTGTACCTTACAGAAACTTTATCAAAGGTCGCTGCCGAATATAGGATCCATCCACAGCTTAAATTATATAAATAGGAATAACCTAACTTATATAAAATAAGTTTGTTGCGTATTTGGTTGCCATCGTAATATATAATATATTGGACGGGATGACAAAACGAGCATATACAAGAGGAACACGGGGTATGTGTATTATACTCTGACGACTTACTAGAAACAGAGAGAGAGAGAGAAAGATAAAGATATATGAAAGCCATCAGCCGACGGCGGTGGTCCAGTGTAATGAACAGGAGCGGGGAAAAAATCCATAGAACGTTTTCAAACAATGTACCATTATTGCATATATATATATATGCAAGTAAACATTATATGTTCAGTTTTGCACAACAATCGTTTGAATCGATTTTGAAGTTACGATGACGCAATAGAAGACTACATATGATATATGTACATAGAGAAGACTGCAGGCATCTTACTTAAACGTTTAAAGAAGCAGTTATCGATTGAACTCGCAAACAAAATATTCTAATTTATATATGTTAATAAGTTTATACATTATACAAACAGCTATAACGTTTTTATAAATTGTACATTTTTGTTGATAAAAATTCGGCAAAAAGTAGCTCACGGTGCAAGGAAGAAATATACGACGAGAATTGTAAGGCGGTTTTCACAGTCCAACCCTCGTATAATATATGTACCTCACCACCACCACGTGACGACTCTCTCCATTCTTCAGAGGGGATAAGAGCGCGGGACTAACGCGCACGAGCTAGGGCTGCAGTTCGCCCTCGCTGTCTAACGCACGCAATGTAAGTAGCGCAGTATATATACAACAAAGGAAGACCTGACGAAAAAATTGTCTGATGGCCCGATTGTAAACAAACATATTATATAAATACGGCTATACGAATATACCTTTTAAAAGTTTCAGGTACCAACGACGTAGGTTTTAGATAGGTTTTCACGAGCAAACATAGTTTTTAAATTTCCATATTAAATGTCAACAGTTAAAAACATTCGAAAAATCGACCAATTCGATGTTGTAAGATAATGTTTTCACGTGCATGTCATCGAAATAATCCAATAAAAATTTAGTATTAGGCCAAGTATTATATTTATATGATAACGGCGGCGTAAGCGACACTATATAGTGAGCAACATACGGCAGAGAATTCTTTTTTAAAGGGTAGTCGTTGACTCTAAGTGTTGCATCCGGTTTACTGGGGACTGTGTGCGGGCACGAGTATTTTAAACATTATATATTCGCAAAGTTAATATGATTTTGGTTTGTACCATGCGCACACACACATGCGCACATATACATAGATATAAATTATGTACAGACGAACACATTACACGTTATAATAATTCAATTTCCGTCAGAGTTCTCTGCACATAGCTACACAAGCCTCAGTGTGTGTGCAATACACGACGCAAACACGCATTTTAATTGCCCAAATCTATTTGTGTTTCGACGACACGTGGGGAGAGAAGACCTGTGCAAATCGTTGAAATAATTTTTGAGTTGATTCACTGAGGACGACAAAAAAGGGGAGGAGAAAAAGAGAGAGGAAGCACTAGATGGCAGAGAGGTAGGAGAATGCACGAAAGAGGAGACGACGTTATTTGAACGCGCATGTGGCCGTTATCAGCTCACAGATTGTAAATATCAAATATTTATGCGCCATATGCATAAATGAAAAAATAGACTAAATATTAAAATGTTTATGGAACATAACCGGATAAAACTACAAAGCCAATATTGATGACCTCGATTTGTTAAAATATATACATGCAAGTGTATCACTGAGTCTGTAAGATAGGTATATCATATATTGAAATGTGAGTTTAACGTGTAGTAATTTCATTTTATTTGGAATTTATAAAACTTTCGAAATAATCCAAATACAAAGAACTATTCTGGCAACACTAAAAAAAAAACTAATATTTATTGTATACAAAACCAACGTTACATTACATTTTATAAGGAAACTATACGAAGATATATAGTAATGAGTGTAATAATAAGTAATCGTCGTTGATCAAACAAACAGACCCAACGAGTATCTCAGTGATAAATATGCACAAATTACTCTTGGATTAGAACGTGGCAGTAAGTGTATACGTGCTCAATATTTTTAATTTAACGCAATTTGAAGTACACATCTTGAGTGCGACCGTTCGGCTACTTAGTGAATTATAATAAATTCACAACAATAACGGTTAAAAAAGAATTCGCAACAAGATTGTATTGCGCAGTCAAAGTCAAAGTCGCTAAATTGCATTTATTTAATATATAATATATAGTATACAATTAACTATCATAGTTGCATGAATGCAGTTAGAGCTTAAGCATAGTAATACACTAAATAATAGTGTATAGATGTAAAAAATGATAGATGTATAAATCTTAAAGACCTCTTTAATTAAGAAAAACATATGTATTGAACATTTTTTCTTGTACATGCTAATTACGTTAAGACTATATGTAGTCATACCTAGGGTGATGTAAATATATGATTATAAAACGTTTAACGTGGACGCTGCGATTGGGTATATTGTGTGCACGCTGCATACATAGTATACACACATACGATAATAAATATTGTGCTACAGCACTATAAAAAAATCTCGTAATTTTACGTAGGTATAACGTAGAAGACGATAAACAACAGTCAATGACCTTCCAACAGTTAAAGTCACGTTAATTACACAACTATTGAACTGATTCTGTTTGAAATCGATTATTATACAGATACTCAGAAATTCGTATAATAATGGTTAAAAATGAGACAACTTAAAAACGAAATTACAAAGCATATTAAATATTATAATAGTAGGTATGTGTAATCGCTATGACTAATAATACCGCTCGACAATGGTGACGTATCTATAAGACGCAGTCGTCATCATTATTTCCGGGACTACTGCATTAACAACGGCATACCTACCGCTACTTCCGTACGACGATCATGACCATATGGGTCTAGTATACAGTGGAAAGGCGATTTCTCAAGGGCTCGTTAAACGTTTTCCTGGTTACACGGGTGATAGGGATTATATTATTATACTGATTATTGGTCAGTTCAAAAGTATGATCATTAATATAATGTCTGGAGCAAAGAAGTGAAATGGTATTACATTAAACGCAAATATGTTAGACCCTTTTCAATCATCTATCCTCACTCTATATATATAGGAATGACTTTTTTACTTCTATAGTTTTTAGTGAGCAAATACGAAATATATATTTTAGTGCCTGGGCACAAATTTATATACAGACACAATATAATATAAATACGAAGAGCGGCTGCACCGTCTCGCGTTTTTAACGATCTCCCGGGCTCGCAAAATTATTAATCCCCTTCTGGCGGTATACACTCCGCCACCCCCGCCAACAAACGACCCGTCACAGCGGAATGGTGCATCGCAGAGCGGGAAGGGGTGGGACACAGCCACCGAGAGGAAACAGGGGCGTCGTCGGTCTCGGGTCGAGTCGCCGGGCCATCTGCCTCGGCTGTAACTATGGCGACCGTATCATTACGCCGCGCCCCACCACCACCGTGGGATTTTAAATTACTGCCCTTTCCCCTCGGTCCGGACGGGTGGCGCCCACTAAGGGCGGCAGAGGCGGTATACGTGGCTTACTATATACTTCCACTGCCACCCTTTCAGCAGCAGCAACCACGCAGCAAAGGCCATACCGCGTCATCGCACGCGTCACACACAAACACACACACCGGACGCGGACTTTAGGGAAAAGCGAAAAGGGCTCCTCTACTGCTGGATTCGATTTTTTCTCCTGCTTTTCGCCCGCGTATTATTTAGTTGATGCTGCTGCAGTTGTTAATACATATACCTACGGCGTATTCGTCAGGGGCTCGGAATGATCAATACGCGAGGGTAACAAAGGGGAGAAACGGCTGTGGAAGAGTGCATACATAATACATATATACACATATATATATATATGTATATAATACACGTACTACACGCGACGTTTTTTTGGGGGATTTGACGGTTGCAGGCGGCCAAAACAGACCGACCGGTTGACGGAGATCAAGAGAGGGAGAAGAGCCTCGGCAGGTGCCCTTGGAGCGCTCGCGGGAATGCGCGGGCTACGGTCGGGTCGGGTGCCGGTCGTAACAGATATCGTAGAAAAACCACAGCCATATTCAAGGTTTCTCTAGATTTAAAGCCGAAGAGAGTCACTGAACCGAATCGATTATAATATGTTGTGAGCGCAAATATGAGAAGAAAAAAAATAACACATCCCAAAAATACACGTACAGCAGCCGCATAGTAATGGGAGTTGGGACAAGCGACCGTTGTAAGCAGTGACTGCTGCTGTGTCCATTCCGCGGATAAGCACACAAACGATTCGATGTCTTGTCTCGGCATCGAAGACCGGAAGAAAAACGTTTCATCGTTGTACCACATTACATATTATGATATTGTAACCGACAACTGGAACAAACCGTAAAAACAACAGTATGGAACTTATTGGCGTGGAAACTATTTCCTTTCGAAAAAACACGATCCGTCCATTATGATCGTGCTCTGGTTTTTCTAAGTATAGAAGAATTTTGGACTAAAAGTTATTAGGTATCGACATTAGATTAGGATCTTGAATCTACCTACGATATAAATACACAATCACTGCAGAATAAATTTATTTTTACTTCGATACCCTTAAATTTTTTTTTTACAAAATGTATTAATTTTGTTTCAAAATCTTATGTTAATTATTGCTGATTTCTCTGGTCCTTATGTACTAAGTGAAATAAGTACATAAGGATATAGGTAATCATTTTTGAGTCGACATGGGATAAGTACCATATGAAATAGACATGCCCACGCACCCGCAGAACCCCGAGCGTGCGGGTATACTGTTTAAATTTCCCACAAGTAATGTGTATAAGTATACAGCATATTATTACATAGTCTATTTACTATTAATCAGATAATCCGATACGTGTTTTATCGGTTTTGTTGTCAGCGGCGCATTTCTCTGAGACGACGAATGTAGAACGTTTCAAGAAGCTCAACGCATATATTGCGCATTGGAGCGCGCGCTTATACGCGGTGAATGTGAATCACAACGCATATCCGTTAACAAAATTAGTTTCCTCCCGTAACCCAAATTAGAAAACACGATATTATTATTACCTATAATGTATAGCTTAACGAAACCGCTGTTAAAAAACAAACTTCAGTTCCGTGAAAACGGAACGACCTATCCGTTTTCGATGTATAACTGCACCGTGTCATGTGCAACTGCTGATGATGATTACTTGGGGAGTGAATAACGAAAAATATAGACAGCGAGAATGTATATAAACGGAACAAAAAAGAACAATTCGTATTGAAGTATGAGCGAAAAAACTACGCTGAAAACTGCACTTTGGATTATAGGTACGCATGCAAGCGCGCAATAACTGTAAACTGTAAAGTAGACAAATAAATACGTACCTATAGTATGTAATATAATTTGTGAGCTAATATTGCTAAGTGTAGTGCAACGACATAACACATCGCAAAAACGGCGATGGACATGCACAGTGAACCCATTCGCATGCGTTATATTTTACAATAACATTATATAGTTAAGTGTAAAATATTTATTATTATAAAATATAATATATAAATTTTTTTCACTCTATACTGAGGCGGCACAGGTCAATTACACCCGGCCGGCAATGCACACATATACAACAACAACAATTTTCCCGTCAAGGTTACCAACATTTCGACACCTCCCCCGCACCACCGACCAAGCCAGTCACCGACGGGTGATAGCCGTCGTCCGTCGGTTTTGTGTTACTACCGCGCCACGGCGTTAGGCCGGGACACGGTGCGGGGAAGCGGCGGCGCGAACACACGCGCGCGCGGAACGTCTTCGCCCGGGTCTATGGGTCTTTGTACGGTGAACCAGTTTTTCCCCCTGTACAGCGCTCCGGCGTCAGCGTCCTGTACACACTCGCATATAATATGTGTGTACAATAATAATAATAATAATAATATGCTCAGCAGGTAGGCATACATACACGAACGCGGGACCGAATATGCCCGGATACATACGACCACACGAAATAAATGCACTTAAACACACACACACACACACGCCCAGAGGAGAATAGATCCACCGACGGACCCTTTTAATACGGATTTTTCGGAATGCATCCCCAAACAATGGCGGAGACGATAAATGTAGGAAGGTACAGGTACCCGCATTGCAGTCCTGCGCAGTGTCCTTCTGCTACACAAGACACCGACGAAATAATATTATACACGTCATGCAGGACGACATTGCAGACTAGAGAGCTATAATACAATATTATAAGAGCGACTATAGTAAATATGCGTACAAAACTGTCGCCGATGAAGAAAGAAAAAGAAAAGTACAAAAGAAAAAAACCAATTTTCCCGTTTCTTACTCGCGAATAGAAGAGAAAGTGCGGTAGCTTCTTTTTATTCATTACGGTACTAGTATTGTCATCATCATTAAAGTTAAAACCACCGGAAAGCCCCCTGTAGTATAGAAAATTCGAGGAAAATCATTTAGCAACGCCGGACTTTTCCTTTATCGATGTATATCAATACGTATCGACTACTTGAACATATAAATTTTAGAAAGCCCCACTTACTACTCTACATTTACTATATTAATATTATAATAGTCTGTGTCAATTATACGAAACGACCACGAAAACAATATTACAAGCTTATGACACATTCTAGTTTTCCTTGTTGACTAAAATGTTCGTGAAAAGTGTAATATGATATTATTATTATTTATTTTTCTATTTGTCCCGCGAACAAGGAAAATCATACTCCGGTTATCAAGAACATATTATATGAATGTCGGACATTTCCCTCTCAACTGTTTTTGGCGTAGTAGGACATTTTCCCCCTAATATATTTTCGATGCGGACATTTTTTTTTAAGTTTACTATTTAATAATATAATATTATTTATTATTTAATATGAAATTATTATTTTTTTAATAAAATATAATTATTTTTTTTATAAATATAATCTAGCATACTGTATTATTAGCTAGTAACATTAAAATCTAAAATTGTATCTAAAACATTTTCGAAGCACTACAAAAGTCAAATTCAATGGCAATTAATAAATTACTAAAAATTAAAATAGGTACAAAAAAAAATATGAACGAAGATTACGAAATATGTGCTTATAGATCATAGAGTAATATTACTCTATGTCTTAGGTATAACAAAATAATCAGAAATTAAATGTTATTTACAAAATATATCATTTTCATGTCAACATTTTTAGACTATATTTTATAAATATTTTTTAACCTATTCTACTCAAGTATAATTTTTTTACGTTTTATTATACTTAATGAAAAAAAAATGAAATTTTTAACCTATTTTACTTGTATACAAATTGTTTAAGCACATTTTATTATACAACTTTTATTTTATTTATGAAAAAAGTCAATTTTATTAGTTATTAATTATATTTTATTTGAAAACCTATATATATATTACATTTACAATTATAATTTATTATTCTTATGAAAAAAAAATTAATTTTT
>PVMI01071640.1:0-51467 GCA_008528875.1 Aulacorthum solani | reverse complement strand
TTACAAGTTACAATTTCAATATTGTTTTAATTGTTTTATTGTTATCGCTGTTAATTGTTTGACCGTCGCTCGAGAGATTTACTTGTAATTATTATTATTACGATTTTCGCGTGGTACTGCAGCCGTCGTGTTGATGCGGTCGATCTGCTGCCGGGCGAGTCGTAGTGTGTCGGTAAAATATTATTGTCGTCGGACGGTTGCGCGCGCGCGTGTGTTAGCGGCACGCACGTTGGCGATCGTTTAAACGACGGCGTGACTGTCGGCCGCGGCTACGGCGAATCTACGCGGACCCGTGGCGGGCGGACGGGCGGGCGGGGCGGCCTTGCAGCGGGTCACGTGCTCTGTCGTCGACGCCGACGTTGACGTCACCGCGGACTGCGGCACGTCTCTAATGGTTATAATGATAATAATAATGTGATTGTTATTATTGTTGTGGCTGGTTGCTGTTTAAGCAGCCGTCGGTTTTCCGCGATTCTCGCCGACGGGGGGTAGGGCGGCCGACAGGCTAATAATTATTATGCGTAGGTAGATATACGCTTGGCTAGGTATAGATAATAATAATATGTACATGGATAGGACACATCCCCACACATGGTATGCACGGTGTATTGTGAGCGAAGAGTCTACGACTGGTTAGCTCGATGGTTGTTGTTTGCGGTACTATATTATACTGGTTATATTCGGGAACGAAACTTTCTTGGAATCGGTTATTTCACCACGGGGACGAAACGACCGGGGTGAAACGTCCGCTTTTCGAGTACCCACCAGGTATATAATCGGGATACCTATTCGTGAAATAGAACAATTATCTGGGCACAAGACACATCAGGACGTTTCACTCCCACAGATGAGATCCAACCAACTATTGCCTGTCTCCGCGATTGCGAAGAATATTCACAATTTAAGTCAACGTTACAATATTGTATATTGCATTACGACGCATTACACAGGTACCTGCTGTTATTACCTGTACAGAATATGCGGATCGGTATCAGCTTGTTTGTATTGCTTCGTTACCGCGATTATACAGATTTACAATGACTTGGCGGAACAACAGCTTATGAGAAATGCATTTAACGCGATTCAAAAATAATACGATAATTCGATACCTACGAAACGGACGTTACGTCGTAACAAGGACGTTCCCCCTCTTTTAAACGAGGTGCATCGTCGAGATGATGCACGTCTGAAAATTTACCAGCAGCAGACGATTGCGGACGTCTCGGACCAGTCGCCGGACGAAAGATACAAATTTGTCATTCATAGATCGCCACAATCGGCCAAGGCAGTAGTCCAATAATATATAATACGGTCGGTATACCGTCTATAAAGACGTTAATTTCAAGGTCTCGGCAAAAGTTCATATTAAGCACATTTGGTTATAACGACGTATTTGTTTAAACGTTGTTTTAGACGATTTTGACTAGGTATGTGTATACAGTGGCGTCGTGAACGGGTTACATTTACAGTTGAGTAAATGAAAATATTGGTGGGTAGTGGTTGGTACTCGGCAGGTCAGTGTCTGATACAAAACGATTTTCCCGTTAATATTAGAACGGCTAGCTTATGGTTACCGGGTGAGCGGTTGGGTACAGTCAATACTCAATAGTCATACTTACGTGTACGTAATGTGTCATCACAAATCATTATATGAAAGCGTAGGGTAATTTTTCCACGGTCTCGCAAAAGTTCGAAACTCGGCACGTAATCGCTGACAAACTTTAAGTTTTAACAATCTTACCGTGCTTTGAGGATATACGAGATGGACGTTTGAGAAAAGTTGTGATATTTTTATGCAGCATCATCAGGCAACTAACGTACAACCTCCAGTATCGTGTTACATTATAAACGGTTTGAATTATTAATTTTTTTTTCGTAGTTTAGGTGCGTCACCGAGTTGCTCGGCGTCAATAACTAGATTTTGAAAGAGCTAAACGATTCATCGTATTCCTGCTGAACTTTCGATTTCGGATTTATCATTGTTTCGTAGAAGTCGACATAATGGAAATATTAAAATTTCCAATCTATAGATTTTGGACGACTGTGCGGTGTGAGGAGTGGGATGGGTGCAGGTTATAATGACCCTCTGAATCCTACCAGACACCGAAATCTCGACTGTGCACACGAGCATAATATAATATAATATTCCATAACGTATATACCTACAACGGCCCCGGAGAGTTCGGGACATAATAAAAAAATATGAACGCAGGTGAATGCATATTGACATATATATATATATATATGTATATATATAAAGTATATTATGGTATGCTGTGTAGAGATGTACACAGTGCATAGTGCACGTAACTACACATTATAATGGTGGTTATTCAAATATTATACTTTTTGTTTTAAAACTACGCTGCACACACACACACACGCACGCACACAGACGTGTACAAAGCGTATTATACGCGTCAAATGTGAAAAAAAGGAGGACATACGTGTGCTTTACAAATATATCACACGAAAGTGAAACTGGCATTATGCGCGTATATATTTACGGAGATAAAACATTTAAATGGCCGGTTACGCAAGTAGACCTTCGGTCATTTTTGTTTTAGGTTTTTTTATTTGTATTTTTTTCAACAAACGAGAGAAAATTGACTGCCTAATCAACCCGTGCTTTTGGACGGACCTACACACACACACACACACACACACACACACATACATTTATATTATAATATATCATATACGGTACGTGTTCAAGGAGGCTTATGGCCATTATTATACGGCTACAGCTACATACCGATCCTCGTTTCAGAATGTTTTGATGAAATAGCCATAGTCCATAATAATATGATTGTCGTCGTCGTCGTCGGCGCCGTCGTCGTAAAACGGGACGATATAATATATTGTACGATTTAACCCTAATAAAATTGAACCGACCGCGGAGTATTGGATAAGGATTCCCCGCAGGACCTGCACGCGGGTATATATTATATGATTATATTGTATATAACATTTTATTCGGTCGTATGAAGATATTGCACTATACTATATAATAATCTCTGTATAAGTCATGGACTCTATTTAAAAAATATAAATTACAGTTGTTATACAATGCATTTTTTTTTTCAATTTATGCCTACTCCAAAATTTAAAAAAAATTATTCTTAATAAATTACAAAATTAATAACTCACGACGCATATTAGATGAAGACGGTATGTACATGCAATACATTATTGAAAATAGTACTGTACACAGCTTAAAATGTAATTTCTAAAGAGTGTATAATGAATAATGATAAACGAACAATTATATATGACAGATCAATGTTTATTTTGTCTGGTATTAATTTATTAACAAACCCGTTTATTGAAATACTTGACGAAGTTTATTTTGTATTTTATATCGATTATTGTGTATATAGGTACTTAAAACTTGGTTCGGAGCATTAAAGTGATCGAGGGTCTAAACGTATTATACCTTCTAGTCTGGTTTTGAATAAAATAATAAATAAATGGTTGTGAAAAAATTATTGTAGTTATAATATATAATATATTATATTAATCCACGGCAATATAATATGTATCCAAAATGATTCATCAGATATTCAGATAGATGACCGGTTGTTTGAAAAATAATTCTATACTAGTATATTCGTTTAACGAGATTTCGAAAGTACTAAAAATATAATTTAACTACAGCAGCAAAAATCGCAATATTTAGTTTTTTGTTGCCTCAATACTATTACAATAGGTATACATACGACATAATAATTATACAATTTATTATGCGGTAGAAAAAATAAACCAAATGTATCTATAAATCTACAAACTTTAGTTACGATAATATATTAATAGCTAATATTATATGATTTGTTATACATTAATTATCATATTTATTTTAACCCATTGCATTTAAAAAGGGTGAGTATAGTGAAATAATATGTATATATCATATGGTGATACTCATTGACACACATAGAAAAAAGCGAATTTGCATTAGACGATAGTAAATATAGTTCTAAGAATGTATTTATATAGAAAGGTACTTAATGCAATCGGAGAATAATTTTAAGCAAAAGTGTGAAATTTAATTTCACTATAGGTATTTAAAGTTATTTTTGAACAATTGTACTTAATTTATTTAAAATTCTTTGTTATGTTTGTGTTGATTAGAAGTGATGTTATTTAGTTTTGTTTAATCTTTTAAAACAAAATGTTTTGTTTTTAAAGTTGTAAGTAACTTATCAATTTCAATTTTAAATGTTTATATCATTATTATAAGTAAGTGCCTATACCTACGATGAGTGTATGAGTTAATTTTAGTTCGACTAATGACAATAAACTTACATGCTAAATATAGCTATGTAATATATAAGTCTATATATATATATATAGACGGGTAATAAATTTAAAAGTTTAATTGTATTAATATTACACTAAAAACTATTCGTCTGGTACTGTGTGGTATATTAATTGTTGATGCAAAACTATATGCATTCGATCAATAAGATTTGTTGTGAATCACTTTCGATTAAGTCTAAAAACCAATATTAAATATAAATACAGTTTATATTACTTATAATATTATCTACGTAAGTTACTAAGTTATATATTATGTACATTTCGTTTAAAATTTTTAAACAAATCGGTTATTTTTCGTTAATGTGTAGGAACTACTCAAAATATTAGTAGGTAACTCATTTAAGTATATTTATTTTTGATGTAGGTATCCAAATTTGTTCTCCTTGAGTTCAAAATTATCGCTAATCAACAATAGTTTATTTTATATGTCTGATATGTTCAAAACGTTTGAGTACTTTAAACAATGCTCGAGGTCTGGTTTAAACCTATAGAATATATTAAAAAAATAATTTATTCTGTGGAAATACGACTAAATAATAAATAAGACATAAAGACGTATATAATGAAAAAATATTGTCTAAAACTCATAAAGTGGTACCAATTCAATTTAATGTTAATATGGGTACAAGAAAATGTAATCCTTCATTTTTTTTTCAAGTTTGAAATGATAAAAATTTATATTTGGTAGAAAATTAATGGAAAAAAATATGCTCTTTTTTTTAAATCCACCTATTTTCATTGAGACCTCCATCTGGTCGACAACTGAGAATTTAATACTATTTCACTATACGTACAGTGTACGGTACTAGAAAATATTACCCAAGGCTGTTCATTCGGATGTTAAACTATTTATTTGAGTATTTTTATATGGCGTATGGCTGTTGGCGATTTAAAAATGGTACGATTCATTGGTTCGACCGTAAATGCAAAATTCGTCGTGTTGCAGCGAAGTTTCTACTATAACGGTCACCTCTATTATGGTTCGACCATTTGAAATTGATTTGGGTGATTGTAATTTAGAAATGTTATCGTGTCCTATTAATCATTAGGTTTGGATAATTTGTACGTGTATCCATATTTCAATATTAAGTATAAATAATCGACCTGCAGTTCTCAGTTTTAGGTATATTATAAAAATAAACCAAACAACCTTTGTATCATTGTTCTTATAACTGTTACCATGGATATGATATTTTAAAGCAATTATTTTATTAAAATTATTATACACATACAAATTATCGGACGCTGAGAAATTATTTAAAGTTGTTATTTAAGTGCTAAACAGTTGATTTTATAATTGTTATTGTTTACTAAACGCCAAAACTGCAATTTTACTTAGTATAACAAAATAAATATGGTAATTAGGCGAATGTGATAATATAGGTGTAATATGCTAACACACATAGATAACTATAAGGCAGAAATAATAATTCAAAAATATAAATGATATATAGTTAACTAGTATTTAAATAAAAGTAGTATTGACAGAGGCCTAAGGATTGATTGTTATTTGCATGCGATGTAGAGTATAATTGTGCACATAGAGGTTTTGTGAGCTAGAACATAAAATTGGGATTGGTTTCTTGAAGAATGAGAAGAACTTTGAAAAAATGTCGGCAAGGAATTCAGGAAAGTCCAGAGAACCAGTTAGAACTGAATATAAAATACCTAAGTCTGCTTTATCGCAGTAAGAGTCAAGTGTAGGGATTTTCAAAACTTATCTTATGTTGGAGTCATCATGAAGTTCGTGATAAATATTCATTTTGAAGGCAATAAAGCTTAGAAATTTATTTTGGACGTGTTCGAGACGTAACTTGTCTTTGACTAAATACGGCTAGTAAAAATAATAATTATCGTTATTGGTTTAATGTATTATGGACTGATGTGTTGAGAGTGTGTTTGGAAACAATTTAAGTGTCTTATCTATAATTTATATAATTTTATGTTTTACGTAGGTATTAGGTACCGTTATAAAAACCTTTAATTAGTATATTATATAAATTTAAAAAATAGTAGTTATTTATGTTTTTTAATTTAAAAATATTTTATTATAAAAATATTATTTTGTAATGTTGTCTGGATGGTGTAATTTTCCAAGGCATAAATAGTAAACAAGTTCGATGTATAGTGAACATAAACTTTCGTATTATTCTAAAAAATTGCAAATGCACTTTAGCTTGTTACATTTAAGATTATTCTGAGGATATTGATAACACATTTTAAAGTTTACACTCCCCAGAAGCTTTCTCAAAATAATGACTGGGTAGTAGATACATAAATCTACATATTATGTGCGAATTATAGGTAATAATAATTATTTTTTGACCTTAGAAGATTTAACTACAGTGGTGTTTATATAATATAATTACCATCCACATTTATTGGTTTTTTTTTTGTTAACAGTTATTTTTAATTAATTTATATAAAACTGCTAAAAAAAAAAAAATAAAAAAATAAAAGTGTGTATTTGTTTATTGTTTCGATTTGTAGTAGTTAGGTACCTACTTATTAAGATTTTGCTTAGTTATGGTCGAGTATAATGTTTTATATTCTCTGTATACTTAATATTATTGAAGACATTTTAGTTAGTAGATATTTAATTTTTAATTGTGTTCCGCAGGTTTAACATGCGGGATTCTACTTTGGCTACCAAGTACCCACGTGTTGGCTTTGTATGGTTAATGAATATATAATATTGTTTACTGTATTATAATTTTAAATTTTGAAACAAAATGAAAAATGAAAATATTTATTTTAAAGATAAGCCAATAAATCGCTTGATAATAATAATTTTATATATTTAAATATATTATTATCTTCGATTTTTTTTTATCTTGTCCATGTTCAATATTATTTTGGTGGTTTTAAGTTGAACGACAATAAAATGTAACGCATCATCCAACTACAAAGTATTTAAAAAATAACAATCATTAATTATTATCCATTTTTATAACAAACGATATTCAAACTGATGAAGGCTCTTCAATTCTGACAGCTAAATATTTATTTTAGAATTTAATTATTTGCTTATAAAATTAAAACAATTGATTTAATTAATGATTTTTGTGTTATATGCCTATATTACGTATTTATCCATCTAGTTTTGAATTGGTAAACAGTTGAATATTTACGCAATCTATTTTTAAAATTAATTTACCATTGTTTGTGAAAATTTATTGACTAATTCTATCAAAATAAAGATAATGTTGACTATTGTCGGCATGGTACCACAATGCACAATAATAATGGTAATAATAATACAAGATGACTTTCAACATGTTTTATTGCATACATCTGCGCAATTATATAATTTAAAATGTATTCATTGTTTAATTTTGCATTTAAACTAAAATTATTTAAGTAGTTGATACTTCGTATTTTGTGAGTTTTGTAAATATGTTAAAGTCTAGATGTACAATTATTATGTTTACGTCCATACATAAATTATGGGCAATAACCTATAGGTTTCCGCATATTTTCATTAGAAAATGTAAACAATTTAAATATGATATGTTTAATCTGTCAAATTTATAATATATGTACTTTAGTTAGCGCCGACTTCAGAACTTTCTCTATCATCTTAGAATTTATGAAATAAACATTATTCCTCATTCGGAATAAACGTTGATTGATTATTTATGAACAGTCGCGGGTTTGTGATTTGGCACTACGTAAATATCCATTAAGTCGAGAAATGTGTTCTTTTGTTACGAGTAAAAGTTATTATTTCAATATGCAATGAAATTTAGTTAATTATCCATGGAATTGTCTGCTCTAGTAACTTTAATTTAATAAATCTTCCAACGTTTATCAATATTACATACTGTTATAATGACCTTTATAATTTAATACCTAAGTATATAATATGATAAACTTAATCGTATTTTTGTGTCAGATCTCAGGCACTTATATATTATACTCATATTAATATTATATAAAAAAAAAAACAATACAACGTTGGTTAAAATCGCACATTTTGATTTATCACTCATATTTTTGTGGATTATTTACATTGTGAAATTGATGTAGAAATGCAATTTTTATAAACTTAACTATATGAGTATGAAACATAATAAAATATGCGTTAATATAATATGCATTAGGTGTATGCATTTGAAGTAAATTTTCTTTTTTTGAAAAGCATTTCTTATAATAAAACTTTCATGGTAGGTACACATGAAAATTGCATAATATATTCCGGAAAGTTAATGACTCTTAAGAAAACTCATAATTATCTTATATAATAGGTATAGATAATTATTCAACCATATAAGAGGTTTATCTATAAATAGGTTATTAGATTTTATTTTATATTTTATAATGTGGATATACCTATATAATTCGCCCTTGTAAAAATGAATGCATCTTTTATCCGATTTCCGTTTTCTGCACTTGAAATATATAATACAAACACAATTACAATGATTAATTTTATGATTTTCCATTTCTTAATTCTAGAAATATTTTTTATGTAAACTCAAAAAACTGGAGTCAGATTCAACTGCAAATGCTTAAAAGTTGATGTAAATTTAATATCGTTAAAATTGGTACCTATCCGTCTCTATATGCTAACATAAAAAATTATGTCCAGAATTAAGAAATCAAATCAAAAAAGTAATCATTGTAGTACATCGTGTTCACAAGTATTTGATTTTAAGAGTCTCGTTTTTGTTAAAAAAATATTTGTGAAACATTTCATATATTATATTTATATTCATTTTAATAGTAATAATATAACCTATAACAAATGGTAACCATTTAAATAAACAAAAAAATATTCGATTTTCTTGAGCCCAAACTAAATATATAATCCTATTGCGGTTAAAAAAATAAGCTATAAAAACTCTCCAAGTTTCAGGGGATCTATTGATAAATATTTTATTGAAAACTGTTCATTAGTTTTCGAGTATAATATAGATGAAAAACAAGTAAAGATGATTAAAACTTAAAAGACAATTCATTTTTATATTATTAATATATATTTGACTAATACAATACAAAATTGTATACTTTTCATCATTTATATACAATATAAATAATATATATACATATATATATATATATATATTTTTTTTTTTAAATATTATATTAATATAATATTGAAATTATTTGCAAATTACAAAATATATGTATAATATTTCCTCTCTTAGTATGTTTAATTTTTATTTCAATTAATTATTTTAAGGAATCTTAAAATAAAAATATTATTACATGATGGTCTTAAACCGTGATATTTATATAATAAATTTAAAAATGAATGCCAAAAATTATTTTTTATTGGAGGTAAATTAATTTTTATTTGAATTTCGTGCAAAACGGGTAAATGTATTTTGTTGTGGACCTCTGTCATTGACATACATTTAGGACTTTAGGACTCTTCTGATAGGTATTAATAATTTAGTTAGACATTACAACTACTTGCTTTAACCATACAATTTTCCATGATTTGTTATTCAAAAAGAGAATATTTTTAACGACTAGCGAACAATGAAATTTTTATCTTTCATTTTAAATGCAGTCAGTAATAAATAATCCTTGTTTTTTCAATGGTAGATGCAACTTAAAAAAGTCTACATTCCAAACATCCTTAGGATAGCGACTGTATTCTAGTATTCTATACAATGAGTTCACACGGTTTTGAATACAATTTTTGCAGGCGCTTTGTAATATTTTAAACAATTATTAATGGAGAATACTTATTATATTTAAATAATTTATTTTTATTTATAACATACCTTCCTTGATTTGAATTTATTTTACATTTTTTTTATTGAGACTTATCATTTTTATTTCAAATATTTCATCATTGGAAACGATTACTAGGTAGGTAGGTATTTAAAATGTTGATAATCTTTTGTTGTGCCTTTATCAATGATCGAGTTATTGCTTAGGTATTATAAGTCTATACTATATCTTATTGAGGCGCTTTAATAAACTATTCTAAAATAACAATAGACAAATAAAACTTGTTTATTTTCTAATTTTGTACTATGGGTACTGTAAAAATTACTAACTTAATAATGCAAATATATGAACATATAAAAATATGTATAACATTTCAACAGTTCATCTAAATTCTTAGAAACAATACGAAGTAAAAACTTTATTGATGGTATTCTGTGTACAAATAATATCATATAATATACAGGTACATGTAAATTAGTTAAACTTTATATTTAAATATTCAGTTTTTATTATTTAGCTTATCATCAAAGCAATCAAATCTCTATAGCCCATAATCATAATAATGATCACATCATTTTTAACCATGATTTTTGTCACGCAATGTCCTTCAGTTCTAAACTATAATCAAGACAATATATTCATTTTTATTTGTTTATTATATTAAATGATTATCAAGGTGTTTACGAAGATTATAGAATAAAATACTCTCATCAGTCATCGTGTATATATAGGGTCATTAAACTTAAATTTGAGATTAAGGTATTGTTGAATGATTTATTAAAAATAAAATACTTATTTAAAATTTAAATAATGATGAAATTATTCCATAAAAACGTTGTTATCTCAAATAATAAGATTTCAAATTTTAATATTAGGTTTCTCTCGCATCACATAATAAAACTATATAACTTAATAAAATAAAAAAATGTCGAATAGCTTATTATTACTGTTAGATATTATTTTGTTTTATGAACACATAAAATGTGATGTTAATACTATAGGTACCTTTACGTAGATATTACACTCTGAAATATACCGATCTCCGTCCAGAATCGCTTTTAAATGTGCCGATTTAAATACATTTTTACCATTATTATAAAACTCAAACAACATACATATTAGTACTCTTAAAATATAAGAAAATTACTACCTTGTGCCAATACGAGTGAGGCAAAACGATACATTTATTGAATCCGTATCTGAGTAGTGTTCTAGGTAGTACAGGTATGAGGCCAGGCCACTAATATAATATTATAACCTTAGATCAACATATGTGCAGTTGCGCTCATTCTCGGGAGGATTTTATTTTATAGATTAATATAATATATCAAATCATACTGAAGTTTATTATTTCCGGATAACTGCAGATGTTGCAATTATGTGTAGGACGTGTAGGTACAATAATTATTAGCAATAATGCACTGATTTCACTGATATGATTGATGTATGCCAAACAACCTACGAGCTAGATCGCTGTATTGAAGTTAATTATATTTTAACAAATTTTAATTTTAATGACTGCGATTTTAATATATTAGCTGATTATTTGATTTATTTTATTATCATTATAATAACATATTCGTTACGATTTACAAGGTAATGTTTTTTTGGAAAATTACAATAAACGTAAATGACCTGCAATAACTAAAATCTCCAAATTATTGAAAAATGATATCATGGAAAATACAACACAGATAAAAAGACAACTCGTTTCTACATGATATCTAGTACAGCTAGATATAGTACAGAAAATCGAGCAGTACCTATCTAAGTAATTGTACTGAACATTTGTAATTGCAGGTAAGCTAATATTAATGTTGTTTTTTGCGGTAGCGATGTGTTTTTATAAGAACGTACCTACTCTATGAAGGTTCCATCAAGTAATGATATTATTTATGTGTGTACACAAAAAAGGTTGATATTTTAAGAACGACCACCCCTTGTGCTTGAATTATACATTTATTTAATTCTTTTTTATATGACATATATTATATATCCACTAAAAACGTAACGCGACTTCATGTATAACCATGGTTTAACTCGGCTCTTACAAAATATGTGAGTAAACACACATTTTATAATGGTATGTAAATGCAATACATTCTAAATAACGCCAATAACGGACGTCGGAGTGTATAAATAATACTGTCCCTCCAAGGGATCCGTGAATAATAATGGTTTCGTAAATTTCAATAATAAGGTGTTTTGTAATTAGGTTTTCAAATGCCTCTTCCTCAAGTTAGCCTACAGAGTACAGGCAATAAGCACATTATCATGCAATTATTTCTTTTGCTGCAGCGGACTTAAGATTTGTTCATGGCGTTCCTCTTCTTCAATTATATATATTTTGTCGGAGCGCTATTGGGTGTAGGGATATATTAATTAGTAGGTGATATACTGAAATGGTGTTTGACTGCACCAAAAACAAAACCAGGGCTGCTGTGTGCGACCGTCCCTGCAGTGGCTGTTCTTGCAGTCGGTTGTAGGAACGAAACCGTCCGTTTACCTTAGACTCGTATACAATGGAAAACAATGGACTCGTTTCGTTGGACCGGAAGTTACGGGGCTCGCAAATATATTATTGTGTACGAGCCAGTGGCGGTCAAATGATTTGCTTGATCATAATAAAAATATAATTTATGGTCATAAGATCATAAATATTGAAAAAAGGGTTATGTGGGGGGGGGGTCATCTATCCTTCTCACCTTCCTCTGTTTAATCACCACTGGCATTGAGATTCGTTCCGTAAGTGTTTTGTTCGAGCTAATAGACTTTTAATACTGGACAAGCAATGAGTGTATGGAAATAGCAACAACATAGAGGGCGCTTTTTGATTACTCGAACTCACGGTTGTGCGGGGTAGTAGGGTAAGATACTTAAATTATTGTAATTTTTCGCCAACACAGGCTATATCAATGTATTTGTTCGCCAATATCACTGCGAGATGTATTCGATAATGCTCTTGTTATTTGTTATACACAGAGTTTGTCTAGTATTTGTTCGCACTGCGAGTGTCGGGTAAATTACTTTTAAAAAGTAATAAAATTACATTACTAGTTACTTCAAATATTTGTATTTTTAAATTACATTTACGTTAGACAAAATAATTTTAATCACGTTAAAATAGTTAAGTTTAAGTAGTGCGTTACAAATAACGTTATTTTTTTTCACCATATTCAATTTTTATGGTTCAATTATTATGTATATATTTTATAATCATAGGCCTATTATGTATCATGCATAATAAATCTCACCTTTATGGCTGGGTACTGGGTAGTTAACTCATAAGTCATAAATCATAATATTCATTTTAATTAAATATTGTTTTTAAACCGGTCTATTTTTATTATTAACTTTCTGCTAAGAAAATGATATCATTAATTCCTGGAATGTTTAATAATATTGTTAACTATTCTCAGAATCGAAAATGAATAAAAATGTATTTTTAATTTTTCTGGAATTTTTAATGGCTTGTTTTTATAATACATTCAAAACTATTATTTTAATAATGAGGAAATTCATAGTAATTACATTTAAAATGTAATTTTGTTGCTATTGTAATTTGTAGTTTGCGTTACGTTATATATACTACCCAACACTGCGCATCGCACACCACTTGGATGGATGTGCACTAGTAGACGACCGCGACGGCTCGAAAACAGTTCGATTGTCGAACATGGCGACGACTGCGTTTCCGACAGACAGTTTTTCAGACCGACGACACGATAATACGACGACGCGTACATAATATGTTGACCGAATTCATACCACGGTCAGGGTGACAACCATCCGTAGTGTATACCAATGGTGATACGGTATAATAATATATTCTCGAACGGGTAACCGTGATATTTTCGTTGGGTCCAGGAATAAAGGGAAACTGTGTCCGCCGACCGCTTTCTCCAGTCGGTTGACTTTACAACCGTCGATTAATCAGCGTCCGAATACAAAATCTAAGTAAATATTAGTGGTAAGAAGTACGGACATGGGGTTCTACGAGGGTACGAAGGAAAGCGTCGAGTGGTTGCTCGTGACTTCTGGTCCAAAGGCCTCTCTTAGAAATGGTACCTCATCGTTTGAATAATAAACGTTCAGCACCGGTGTAAACCTTATACCACTAGACAAAGACGGAATAACAACTACAGGATTACGGGCGGCGGTAAAGCATCTCACAGTGATGTAGGTTGTTTTGGGCGACAGGCGTGCATATTTACAATAATTATTATGGAGTTTGGTTTTACATTGAGCACATATCGTACAGGTACCTAACCTGCAAATTCGGTACGGACAATAAATAGACCTTTGTATGCGGACCACACGGCACCGTACTACCATAGAACATAACGGAAGCCACAGAAATAATTAGTAAAAATGTTTTAGCTGTTTGACTGCCGCTTCTATTATGTTCTATATGGTAGGTACCAACCGTGCGTACGAGTAATCGAGTAATCAAAACGCGCCCTCTATCTTTTGTCGCTCTCCATACACTCGATTACTTGTCTAGTAGTTTAATGTCTATGAGCACCAGCACTCATATTATGGTCATCGCGAACCTTCTAGAATATTTTTATTCTACACTGTACTGTTATCGGATGGCCGATCACGGCTAGTGGCAACGTCGGACGCATCGCCTGAAAAGTTTCGGTTTTCATACTGGGAATTCCGCAAGCAACGAGCCTCAGATATTAAGTCCGGAAAAGTATTGGGAAGAGGTCATCTGCTCTGGACGAACCACGGTAAATTGCATAATATTATGAAATAAAATATAATGGGGCTTACATTTTTCCGTACTTGTCTTGACCGAACTTGGTGTCGGAACGAAAGAGGGGGTGAGGCGGTTCTCGTGCACGATGACTACCTATAAACTTTTTTTTTTTTATCGGACAACTTCACACTATACTCATAATATTCAGTAATAATGTTACCTACGAGAAAATAAAGGTAGGGAACTATTTATTATGAAACACTCAATTTTTAAGAGTGTCAGCGGTTAAGATATATTTTTGATTTAAGTTATATTATATATTTTAGTTACCTATGTATTGTAATAGGATTTTGAAAAAACATGAGTAGGTCGTATGCATATAGGTAGGTATGGCGGTTTACAAATTTGTGAGCGTCGCTTCACCTGCACCTACGGTGGTGGCGGCATTGCCTATAACTAGGACAAAAGGAAAATAAATTAATATTAATTACACTCGGTAGGTAGGTAATTGTATGTACACTGCCATCATGTTTACATATGGGTCATTAATGATAGAGGTGATAGGGAATCTTGATGGGTGAATTGAATTAATCGTCACCCAGTTTACATTTACAACTAATTATGTGGCTGTTAATTATCTTATAAACATACAAAGATAAGAACATCTAATAATTAATATCCAAGAGATTATAAAAAACACTTGAGATATATTTTTATCACTGCACCTGCTGCGTTCATCCCTTTATGCTTCAGTATTACTGTAAGGATTTAGTAGGCATTTCGAAATTAATGAGCCAAACTATCACCTGTACGGCTGTACAGTGTTATATTATAATTTATTCATGCTCACTTCATATTTTATTTTTATGCTTATTCAAAACTATAAAACTGTGTAATTTATGTTATCTGTACACTTGTGCGCAGGCCTGTAAAAAATTAAGAAATAACATTTTAATAGAATAAATATTTTATCTACATTTTGTAATTTATATAGCTTATAAAAAATATTTATTATTATTTTTCGTTATCACTTTAGTGGTTTCCAAAAACATATGTGCAGTGATCAAAGTGTCTTAAAACGATAAAATTAATAAACCGAGTTTTATGTGCCAATACCATTACATTAAAAAAAAATTTAATTAAATAAAAAATGAATAAAATATAGTACTTTTTGAGAGTATAAATCCAAGTATGATGGAGAAAATGTATGTTATTAATTACAAAGGGATGTAAATATAAAATTAATTAAGTGGAGTGGAATTAAATATATTTATCGAAAATATTGGACATGACTACTTACTAACTTTGACTACCTACTACTCATATATACTGGAATGCTAGATAATTTAAAGCCGGTCGTGTTCATGATATTTTTTACCTATGATAATATTTCAATTTGAAAATTATATAGTTTCTAAAAACACATTATGTAAAAAATTTATAATTTTATAATTTTATCTATAAAAAGTTTCTGACGATATGCATTTGAGTATTTGACCATCGATTATCACATTAGATATAATTTAAATACCTTATTACAAATTTACGTTTACTAATATAAAAGATATATAAGATAGGTAAGTAGTATATATTATGTGATGATTTAAAATTAATTAAAATTTATTATGAATTATGATACAAAAAGTTAAGTCTTGTTTTTTACGAGATGAAAAGTTTACACTGCAGAATAATATTTTTTTTTCAAGTTAAAAGTTTTCTTATACAATTTTGAGATTTAGTTCGATTTATGTTATAAATGTTTGTAGAATAACATATGTCATAGACATAAGTATTACTTCTGGAATAAAATATATTAGGTGACATAAATAAAAAGTACTTGGGACGTTGTATGATTGAGGTCAAAACCACTTGTATATATTGGATGTCAATAGAAACCGTGTGTCCATAATATTTTTTCTCGTTACATTAAATGATTTATCTTCTTATGTGTACGATTTTCTTTTACATTTTGGGATGGTGTGGTATAGTCGTATTAACGGTGTTCGGTAATGTATTAGATTTGAAGTTAACTTTTTTTTTACATTTTTTTAAAGACGTGATAAAAAAAATGTTTAAAAATATTTGCTAATGTATACTAATTGTATTAAAAGTATCCAAAATTATAAAGGATATTAATTGCAAATATAAAATTGGTAAAAGATTTATGGTCAGGTACATATTGATATCGTAAAAAATATAAAAATATGATGTGCTAATGTATTTTTTTGTCATTCTTATAGATGTTCGATTCAAAAAATAAAATTGAAATATAAATGCTTGTTAGTATTGGCCATTGGGTAATTGGATTTTTTAAAAGCAAAATAAATATTAAATATCCTGCTGCATAGTGCATAATAAATTTTGGTGGTTTCCTTTTGGTCTTTACCTATTTTAGAAAATGATTCAAATATTTTTTTCTTCCGGAAGAAATTGAATACTCGGTATTGATCTTATATTGTACTCATTTGACAATACTTTATAATTTAGTATATGAATATTAATACATGTGGAAACCTTGAAAATACGTAAGGACAAAACTTAGTACATAGGTGCGTCGGTTTATAGGTGTGAATTTGATGGTTTGTTAGACTTTGTTTAAATTAGTCATCAACATTTTAAAAAACAATTCAAATTATAACTTATGATTTTCGATTCATCCGAAATTATTCATGTATGGAGTGAACACCATCGTGTCGAGTAATTCAGATTTTAGTAATGTACTAGTTATGACACGTTTTAGGTAGGTACTCAGTTCTCACTTTATAGTATTGACATACGTGTTCTTGTTAATATAATTTGTGTTTTATATACTAAATAAATAATATTTTTTTATAAAATTAACTTATTCGTTTTTAATAATTTATTTTTGTTAAATAAAATAAAATAGTGTAAGCCACTTTAATGTAAGACAATGAAATATAATGGCTATTAGAAATATTTTCCTGATTTGATTATTTTTAGCATAAACAAAATTAAACATATATATATATTATATTTTTTACTAGAATAAAAAAACTAGTACTGCATAATAAACAGCTGTATATTGACTTATAAAGTGATAATAGTTACACGCCTTGAGTGACATGAGAAAAAAATCAGTAATAGGTATTTAGTGATTTTACATTACATTTTTTTTAAATGTTTATATAATAAATTAAAAATAAACTTTTATTATATTTTATAATCAGCTTTTAAATATAATTTTAAAACTCGTACTTAACGTTGTATCAATTTGTAAAATAAATTCTTTGTTCGATCGACATTTTTCTTTTTTTATAATAATAATTGTACTGTAAAATATACTTTGTGATTTTGTTGTTTGACATTAGTTTGGCAGTATTGCTATGAATAATTTAAGTGCATTGCAAAATGCAAACACTATAATACTATCTCGAATAGAATATGTATTACATGTCTACATAATAATGAGAAAGGAGCACAATAGATCCTATAAATTTAGACGCCTTCCATGTTATTATACTAAAATCGATATTTAAATGAGTAATATGACTAGACATTTTTAAGCAATATGAATACAAATTGGCTAAAATAAAATTGACTTTAATATTGTAATTTATGTGTTGACGTTTTTAAAATTTTGTTGATTTGATTTTTATTTTAAATAAAATAATGAAACAGTTTGCTGAACTGTTGAATACATAATATAATAATACACAATTATATGATAAATATGCAAGTTGCGATATCATGGGGATATTTATTATAACTACTATATTATTTAAATAAAATATAAACAATAAAATACTATATATTTTGATAAAGTCCTTTTTTATTACCTATAGTTACTATTATTGAGTGTGTAATGTGCATATTGTATTTTATCAGAAAATATATTTTTAGAAGTAAAGATATAACAAAAGTTTTATATGGTATTTTTACCGATTAAAAAGTGAACTCCAGTTTCACAGACGATGGTGCAAGTGTGTTTGGAGTTGTAAGATTACTATAGTTTTTATAAAGCCCAAAAAATATTTGTACAAAGCCTTTAATTTTGTTGAACATAGTTAGGCATATTATTAATTTCTATTAAAATCTATATAATTAAACAAATTATAACTTTTCTTCTTTTATACATAACCGACACTATAAATCCGTCTCAAAATTGCTCTTAAAGTGCAATAATGAACAATTACAAGTTTAACATGGGAACATAATGTTATTAATAATAACTTATTATATACTCCTGTACCTCATCAAAAAATAGCAGTCATTCAACACAGATTAGCGTATTAGATACATTTTTCAAGCTTGAACCTACCTACTTACTAAATTTCTTTTATAATGTTGATGTTAAAAAATGAATACCTTATGCAGTTAAGCCAGATATTTTATTTCATAGTATAATGGGTATTAATGAATTTTTTTTTATTAAACTTTTTTCAAATATGACATTATATAACATTTTAAGCTTAACATAAAATATATGATATAGTACACGTATCTCGATCTCTCGATCACATTTTTTTTTAAAAAGATATTATGTATTATGATTAAAGGAGAATTTTCTTTTCATAGTATTTTATAACTTGTCTAAATCATACTTTGGAATTGTTTGATTGTTATGACATGCGCCTATAATTCATAAAATATTTATGCATTCCGAAGTTCGGTATAATAATAATAATTGAGAGTACCTATAAATAATATTAAGTTTATTATAATAATTATAATATGAAGGTACGTCATAAAGACGGCTTCCGTCGAATATTTAGGTACCTACTAATTTAAATTGGTGGTGTGGTGAAAACTTCATTACCCAACTCTTTAAATTAATAAATATTCGTGAGATGCCCTACATAATATAATTGCTAAAATCGTTGTCTACAGCTAGAACAATCTACTGTAATAAATACTAAACAATATAAAAATGTGTCTTATTGCTAAAACGGTTCACTTATAAGAAGAATGAAATGTAATGTATTAATTATATTTGTTTGATTTTATATAGTTTGAAATTTCAATCATAGCGTATTATAATTATATATATATATTTATATATATAAAAATAGCCTAGGCAATTTTATTATGAATGAAACACATTGTAGTGATATTTTTAATAATGCAATTAGTTTACTGTTAATTTTGATTTTATGTCATTAAAATATCGAACGATAATGTTGTCCCAATTAAAAGTAGTTGAAACAGACGGACGATAATTAGTTGATTGGCAACCATCTGCTTGTGTGAACAGTCACATCAAAGTTGTTACTAGTTTCAACTTTAAGTAGAAAACTCGTAGTTTATCGAATGTACAATTTATCATTTAATAAAATGTCTAGGCAATTTATGAATTACACACTTGATTAGAGGTTTTCTAAGTATTATAACATCACCATCACAAACATGAAAGACCAACATAAGTATTTAAAATGTAAAATTAGGTACCTAATTAAAATTAACATTTTTTTATATTTACTTAGCCTTTAAATGCCTACCGGTGTAGAGGAGGGGGGTAAGTATATCAAGTATATCTTCCTTGAGTTAAAAAATACTCATTAGTCATTACTTATTATACTATTATTTATTTTAAAAAGATGATCGTTATTTTTTTACCAAACGCGTTTTTAATAATTATATTTTAATAAATAAGTTATGCAACGATTAAAAAACTAAATGTGTAAATTATTTTAATTACGCCTAAATTCTTAAAAATTAAGATATTAAAAAGAAATCCAGCAAAATCACAGGAAACGGTTTTATGTTATAAAACGTATTATTTTTAAAAGATTATATAGTATAATATACCTTTGGCCAACGAGTCTTACTCGTGGTCGTGGAATATTGTAAAACACGATTTATGATATTTTTTGAGTGATGGATGGTTAAAAATTTAAAACTAAATATACCGCGGGTCCATAAACTATTAAAAATATTTTGGGACTACCAATGGCTTGATTTAAGATATTATTCTTACTCCTTATTTGAAATTCCTGAGCACGTCCTGTACGAAAAATTAATTTATTATGGAACGTGGTATTTTAGTAGGTACCTATACTAGCGGTAGGTACTACTCGCCAACGTTTATATATCGTAGGAATACGACGCGCAGACGTGGGAATGAAAACGATATTAATGTAATGTTCTCATAAGTTAAAAGTAAAAATAATCATTTAGAAAATATTATCCAACTAATATACCGTGATTCACAAAATCCAGTAGTATCCAATATTATGTGATCGCATTCAATAGTACATAATGACCTTATTATTCATACATATTATTATTATTGTTATTTTATGAGCTGCCGGGGAATTATGTTATGAATATAATTATTATATAAACACAATAATAAAGGTAATAGATAAGAAAAAAACCGATAGCCACAAATTTCGATTGCATACTTTAATGTTTGAAATTTAATATAGGCTGCAATATGTAGCGATGCAAATGGGTTGGAAGTGGAACATGGAGTGGTTCAAAAGTGTCATTGAGGTTAACCGATCGTATGTATATATTACCTGTATAGATGTACACATGTATGCCTACTTTATAATCTCCGATATAATAGAAATAATGAGTGACCACCTAATTCCATGGATTTATTATATAATACCAACGAATTACGAAGTATTTTTCTGACCATATATGTGTTTGAGCGATTGGTGATGAACTGATGAATGATGGTAAATATTACCTATACGTGAACTCACTGTTAGAATATAATTTCATTTATTTTGCTTAAAGATTTTTTTTCATTTTATAATAATAATAATATAATGATGGCTTAAACTGGATGACGAATTATATGGGAAATAAAATAGATATTATAGATTATTGTTGTCCGTTAATCAGTAACTTATAGCGGATGATGGATAAAATAAAAGTATGATAATTGTATGTAAAAATCAATTCCTCGTTAAATACATTAGAATACCATAGTCGCATTTCGAACTTGTATCTTATTCTTAGCTTATACATAATGTTTAGCACAGACATTTATAAATATTACAATTATTACGTGTTCACCACACGCAATTGTGTATTCGAGAAAACTATTTTGCAACCTATAGTCAACAACTTATCACGGTTTTCTGTTTTAGTTGTGTGTGCATATAGGTACCTAAACGTTAAGAAAAGTTAAGACTGAAAATAGATAATTTTACACATTGTAATACATAAATGTTAAAGTTCGTTTTATCAAAACGAAGTCATGTACTCGTGTGTATGTAGGTTTTTGGTTATGGGGTAGAAGAATATCTGATTATGAAACAAATAACAAGTTGAAGAAAACGTAACAGGTGTATGGGTAGGTACTATAAATGTAATATAATATCACAAACTATAATAGTAATTTGAAACATGTATAAGAAAATTAGTATTATTATTACACGGTATACAATGAATTTCCATTTAACAACATTTTTTAATGAAATTGTTTTGAGAACCATATCAGTTTATAACCAAATTAATTAAATTATATTTAACGAATTTCTCTATAATCTTTAATATGAATTTTTTTGTTGCTCACAAGACTGTAATATATGAGAGTCTTACTGTATTACCTATAAAATATTTGGATATACATATATACATAAACATATAATTTTTTATACACCCCCCCCCAGTTGAGAATATTTGTCTACGCCACTAATGATAACTAGGCACAAACTGTTCTTGGCACATTCTCTATAAAATTAATTTTAGTTGTGAGGAACTAAAAATAATTATTAAACTGGTAACAGAAACTTGTAGACAAAAGTTGTACCCATGGAATTATATATGACTAATTTACTAAAAATGTAATACTCATATCAAAATATTTAAATAATTCTTCAATTGAGTACATGTTCATAATTTTGTTAAAAGACATTGTGTACACATTTTAAAATTCCAATTTGGCTATTAATGTTCGATTAAGTACTAACAAAAAGTCAAATTTTATTATCTACAAATCGACGTGTTAGATATTTCAAAAAATAGTTAAATCTACTAATTTAATCTTAGGTTAGCTCGATCGATAATTAGTCCAGTGCAAGGTTAAATCATTTTTGCATGCCATTTTTACTAATATGTATCACTGCTGAATTTATTATTTATTTTTATGCCATCGGCTATTTATTAAGGAAAAAATTATTGGCAACCTAATTTACGTATCGTTTTGGCATCGCATGATCTTGTGAGTTGTGAGTATGTAGTAGCGTAAATTAGTGTGAGTTCGGGGATAAATTAACAACACGCTAGCACTCGCAGGTACATGTCAATAACTAATAAATAACAAAATATTTAGTTTCCGGACGTTTCAGATTATTATTCCCGTAAAGTGTGTTTTTGAGGACAAAATGGCATTAGCACCGGGCTCCTTAACTTTACACGTCATATATTGTAATGTTGTATTAACCTATTCAATATTTATGGTTTTTAATGTTTTTAATGTTTCTAATAGATTTGATTAATTTCAATTATTTGCTGTAATTTATTTTGAGATTAATCTTTTTTTTGTGAAGTTAAGATTTTTATGATATTGCCATTTCGTTTAACGGAGTGCTTTTGCATTTAAATTAATAACTTTTCTTAGGGGACGATTTTACATTCAGAAATATGTAGTTATAGGTAATATTAGACTATTACGACTGTGTAAGTTAGTAAAATAATTCAAATTAAATTAAAATAATATACCTAATAGTACCTATATTATAATAGTGTCTATTTCAATTTTATCAAATTGACTAACGATAATCATTGTGACATAGATGAACACTGTTGTTGCATCTCATGTGCTAAATGTAAATATTAATTGTAACTTGAGGCATCGCAGGGTTATGTCAGTCAAACATTAAAATATTTAAAAGCACGTTGTGTACTCGTGTCTTAATATTGTATAATTTTATATTTTCATTTCTCATAGAATTTTAAATTGTTTACTGTACTTTGTGCACGTGTTATGAGCCGAATTCCCCTTCATAAATATTTTAAAATTACGTTGACACAAGAATCATAAGCGACATGAGCCTATAATATAGGCGCTAGTACCTCTGTCCTCTTGACGGTGTTTAACTTACACTTTCAAAATATTCCCTGATTAAAACATTTTTTATTAATATTCTCTTTGCTTTTATAATATTATCAATAAAAAGTTGTCATACTTCAATTACCTAGCTGATTATTTATTCAATTGACTTAGGTATATAATTAAATTATAAAAATTATAAATAGATATTTCATAATTCATGATTGTAAGATAAAATTCAAGTAGGTTACTATTTTAAAGCTTAAGAACTTATCACTTTATTATAATAAATTATTAGATTTTTTATTGATTTAATTGAATACTTAAAACAAACATTATCGTGTAGATACATTATAAAGTGACGAATTTATACATAGAGTTTAAAATATTCTATGGCTTTTTTATTGTTCTGTAAACATGGATTTTTTGTGTCACATTTTATTTTTCAAGAGTTTTTCAAAAGACATGAGTTATTTACTCGAATAATACAATGTATATTTTTATGCAGGTACTTTTTTCAATTATTTTAATTTTGAACAAAGCGAAAAGATTTATTCATTGTTGTTTTATAATGGTATATTTTTTCTTATCTAAACGTTTAAGATTTTTATTTACAATGATTGTTTTTATCTCATACATGCGACACATAATAATATATGATATTATTTATTTCCAATAGTTATAAAATAGGATAACTAGACTGTACAATTAAGTACATTCAAATATTAAATTATACATTTGACTAACTGTAACTTAAACCTTATAAGTATACAAGAACGAATTATTAAAATTGCCCAACGAATTACCTGATGAATAAATTGAATTCGATCAAATATTTTAATTTACCTTATTTAAGAAAAATAAAGTTAGAAGTATTTTGAAGAGTTGTTACTTGTTAGCATGTGTCAAATACTGATGAACTTGATTGAATTCAGCTGTTTCTAAGACTATAATGACAAAAAAGGTTCACTTTTTCCATCCCACTCATTATTTTTGCGCGTATAAAAAACTGAATACACTATTTTATAATTGAACATCAATTAATATAATAGTTTAATATTAATAATAAAATAATTTAAATATTTTCAATTGGGTATATCTACCTACCTTGTCTTGTCTTGTCTTGACGTTTTCTTGAGAATTTTTTAAGCTTGTCGTCTTTTGAAATGCATAACTAGCATAATATAATATTGGAGTCGTTTAAATTTAAAGCTTTAAAAATATATTTGGCGGGGGCTATGTTTTGATTTTTTGAGAGATTAAATTAGTATTAATTATTTTTGTTTTAAAGTGTACAAAAAGTTTTCGATCATAATAATTGCTGTTGAAGCATTTAAAAAAACAGTTTTGTTTTCACGTTTATAATTATTTTTAATTGACGGGACGTAGGCAGGTACATAATATAGTGGAGATTTAAATTAACCTAACATTCACGTAGATACCACTATTCATGTCTTTCCCGCCGAGTCTCAAGTGTGACTTAATATGTAAAGGCTTTACTATTATATATATATATATATATATGGGTAGATACTTTCAAAGTTGAAATCGTATATAATATCGGTGGATGGATTCCTGTCCAGAAGGACCAAACTTGAAACTATATATACCCTATATATATATATATATACCGAAGAAAAACACCCGTCGTGGCGCCTTCCTCTCTCATTTTCCCCCAGACTTCTCGGGAGAGTCAGCAAGTCGGCTATAGGTATATATTGTTATTTGTTTAGTTCTATATACACACATAGAAGGTCACACACTTGCGTCCGTCTGGAGCTATATCCATTACTAGTATCGTTTTCCCTCGGCCTTTGCGCGCGCATCACCTACACAACAATATGGAATTTATTCGAAATATTTTTATTATTATTTTTTCCCCCCGGGGTTAGATTTTGACGTCACGGAAATGCCATATTGTCTCGGCGAATAATGCACTATAGTCTTACTCCGCCACACACATTCGCACACCTATAATAATGCACACGCACACATCCACACGCACACCGACTAGAGTCCGATACACAATTACACGAGATGTGCACCGCTGTAGTAGTAGTGGCTCCGGTGAGGGGCAGAGCTGGGGCGGCGACGACAGGGCGGCAAACGGTTTACTCCTGGCAAAACCTCTTGTCAGATTCAGGATCGATCCTCCTCCCCACCTTGGACGCCCTCTGGTCGTCATGACCCAAAGTAACCGTCGCCGCCGCCACCGGGGGACGCGTTCATACGTCACCGCCGTCTCCTGCTTTTTCGGCCCATTCATGTGCCGCCTGGCTACCGTGTGATCTGGCCGCGTGTTCATCCGCCGCCGCCGGACCGGTCACGATCGTCTCCACTCGGATGCGAGCTGTTTTTCGTCCGCACTGACAAGTACGTATTTTTTTCCATACTAATTATCGCTTTTTTTCACACTTTTCAATTGATGTGTTATCATGGCCCTTATATAATGGTGTTCGGTCGTTACTCTAATTTTTTAACAACAGCATAGAATATGACTACGAAATTTTAAACACGTGCTCGTAGACGATATTTTCGATGCAAGGGTTTCATATAACTCTGCATAATGAAATGTTCTAACTAAAATTACAATACCTATTATGATATTATACTTAACTATAATTTTTTCTAAATACCTATTTATTGTTAAACAAAAAAAAAAATATCCACATACAAGAAATAATATAAATAAATTAATTAATGAACTAGTATAAAACGTACTGAATCTATAAGAAAAACAAGGCTTACATCAGAACATTTTTTTTTTTTGAAAACTTATTGGGTGAATTTTTTTATTTAAAGTTTATTTCATCCTGATTGAATACATTTATTTTCAATACGTATTTAATTAATTATATGGTTATTGGTAACACATTATATTTAATGGTAAATAGTTAGACATACATGGCAACAAGACATAAATTAATAGATGAAATTACGTAGTTTAAGTACATCATTGCATGCACATAATATATTAATTAATCATCGTGTTAAAGCTAAAAATTATTTCACGAATTTGATGTGAAATTAAGAATTACTTTTTTTTTATATAAGTCAGTTATGCAATAGAAGTTTGCTTAAAACTGTTGTTCTACGTAAACAAAAGTTTGCGAATCGTCTTGAGTTGTAGGTACATAATATCCTTTGTGTTAAAAAGTTATTGTTTGAAAGCGTTTTGATCGAGAACCGAGAAAATTGATGAAAAAACTATCTTTCACTGGAATTTGACATACAATATCATAGTAGAGTGCTGTTTGAATTTAAATTTTATCATCTGTGCTTGTTTTGAATATATTCCTAGAATATGGAGAAACTTCACCAAATTTCTTAGGATTGGTGTTATTAGCGTTTTACCATGCACAGGAATTATCAGACCAACTATATGATATCTAGATATAATATTATAGATTACTGATCCACTCAATTATTTTGGTTCAGAAACACAAGTTCGAGAATAAAATTAAATATACTTGGAAATATTTTATTTAAATCAAATTCAATATTATGTAGGCACCTAATTCAGTATAAGACTGAATAATGTATTTAATTTTACAGGATAACTAAATATTTCATCAAAATATTATTTACTTTAATATATAACTTATAGTAAATATATTGAAGTATAAAACTGTATAAAAGTAAAACAATATTTTTTTTTTTAATGTTCCTATTTGATATTCAGTAAATAACTTTATGAAATCACTAGTGATCCATGAAATTTATACCATTTGTTGTTTGTTTAAAGTTGTAAGAAAAAGGTAAAATTAAATTAGCTATTGTACGTGTAATATAATACTAGTAACGATTATAATATTAATCCTTCAATGCTTTTATTTTCAACCAACATCTGTAAAATAATTCAGGTACTATTATAGTTCTTGCAATTCATTTGAAATTAAATGTAATCAAGATATAAATAACGAAGTGATACTTATTATAATATTATAAATTATATTTTTAGTAATTTTTAAAGTAAAATAATTATATATAAAAAAAAATTAAGCTACATAGTATTTTTAGTATTTTGTATTCAGATTTCATAAATCTGCTACTATGAATATGTGACTCTATTTTATATATTCATTATTAATATTTTTGATAATTCTAATCAACATATGGTTTTAATGTTTCATCAATTTATGTTAATTTATTTATCTAAGCTTAAATTAAATATGCAGATAATCCTGCATTTCGATATTGTAATCGATCTAGTAATGTTTTTGATTAGAAATAAAATATGTTTTTTAAATTTTTTGAAGGCCCTTTTTATAATTGCCAAATTACTGCTAACTTCGAAATTAAGTTTTTGGTATCAAATTAGGTTTAGTTTTTACTTTGATGAAGAGGGGGGGGGTAGGGAGAGGAAGAGGTCAAAACAATCAATTTTACAGTAGTAAAAAAATATATGCTTAAACCAATAGATTTGCTTCCCTCTGAATGTAATACACACAATTATTATAGTATTAGAAATATTATTAATTTATAGTTATCTTTAAAATGCACGCAGTAAAAAATACAGATAATAAGTTCCAAAATTAAAACGTTGGAGAAACCTAAAAGTTTAATCAGCTTCAAATTAATTACAACACTTGGAAACTCTTGTACTTTGCCCGTAGCAAAATTACTCTTAACCGAAGTTTTCTGACCGTATTTGGGTCATTAAACAAACACCATTTGGTTGTTATGTGCGTTGAAAAAGAAAAATTGTACATGTGGTAAATGGATTTTGTATGTCTAATAATTAAAAACACTTATTAATTAAGCTATTTTTACTTAGAAATAATTAATAAATGTTGCCATTCGTGGTAATTTTAGATTTATAATGAAGCCTTGTGATATATTGGTTTGAATGGTACTTTTATTTATAAATGTATATTCTATTCTCTAGATGTTCTTTCAACTGCGTTCCAAAAAATATTATTATTTTCTTTTGATACTTTTATATTTTGCATTAAATACCATAACGAATAATTTAGTAATTATTTTTTTTTAAATTCAAATGCTCAACATTATACATTGTCTGTTCGGTTTTTAGAGTTAAATGTGATAAATATTTAGGTAGGAGACTGTATTTTTTAAATATTTTAATAAAAACTAAAATAAGAATCAAATTATAAAAACTTTGACATATTTTCAAAATAAAAAAGTGGGGAGAATTGTAACACTACATTGCCAGGTATTAATGTGTGCTGATTCATAATAATTTTAACAAACATTCGTTGAAAATTAAAATAAAATTTAATAATTACAATTGTTATTGAATAAAACTCCAAATATATACTATAAATGCTGCCAGAAAATTGGTTAGGTTTTAGTTTGCTGGAGAAAGTGTTAGCCGGAAAAAATACATCATCGTAAGACTTGTGTCGCCCAAAGCTTAAAATAAGCGGAATTCGAGATGTAATTAATTAATTAAATATAAACTTTCTTCTTAATACTTTTTATACTTTTCTGATACTAAAATATTTTACTGTACTTCAGTAAGTACAGTACCTAAATACTATGAGACTAGATGCTTAATTGTCATTTTATCACAATAGATTTTTAGCACATCGCTCAACCTATTCCAAGTGGTTAAAAGGATACCATAGGATATTGCTTTAGTCTATAATAGTACGGTCTACCGACCGGAATTTAGTACTATATTGCAAAACCAAACCCTATTAACCAGTCCAGTGCTTCACTGTAGGTATTACAGTTCTATAAATAAACTAGAATATGGTTAGTTTTTTATTAATTTATACACAACGCATTTCAATTATTATTTTCAAATATAAGGGCGAATTAGTAAACGTGAAACGATATTACGCGTAAATTGAATAACATAATACAAAGCAGTTGTAGAGCACTCATTATGGAATACTAAATTAATATTTTTCGTTTTCAGGAATCATGAAAATCACTAGATATTTTTCATAAGTTATTTAATATCTTTTTTAGTGCATTTTACGTTTCAAAACAAAAAATATAATAATAGTTTACAAACAATAATAATTATTTTATTTATGTCTCTGTGGCTTTTGGCTGAAGTAGGAAATCGTATCACATATTATATTATTAGGTATTATAGTGAGATCATGGAAAAAAAAAAATTCAATTGTTTTTTAAAACTGTGCGAATAGATAATAAACCATCGGTGTAACGATTTATAGATAGATATTGTACTTATAGGTGTGTTAAACATTTTCTTGTTTAGCTGAATTATTATTAAATATTATATTATATTTTTTCCAACTTTACATTCGATTATTAAATATTTAATACTTAGATTACCACGCTGATAATTAAACACGAGTTTAAATTAGATTAGTTAAAATGACATATGTGGATGGTTATAGTGTTTGCTGGAATTGAATTTTTGAATAATTGTAAATTGTAGTGTTGGGTATGCTTTTAAATATTCATTTTGTATCCCAAAATTTGTTGCTGACAGATAATTTATTATAATTTATGACAGTATTATATCATATGATATATTTACAAATTTTGGTATAGCCCTTGTTTTATAAAAACATAAGTTATTCATTTTTAACATAAAACTTCATTATTTTTCTGGAGCATTCCTCATATCTATTCAATAACAACGTCTCTTTTTATTTTTTTGATGTTATGTGCCCGAAATTGATTACAAACTTTTTTATTTTCACTGTAAGCACATTTATGTTATACATCAAAATTAATATTGTCGAATGTCTTAATGCTGTTAATTATAGTAGGTATAGTTATAACTTATAATATGTATAATGCATATGCACTTTTGTTAAAAAATCATTGCTTTAAAATTTGGTGTCAATATTCTTGTAGTCAGATATCTTTCTTCATAATTTACTATTAATAGAATGTTAGAATCTAGGCATAATAGTATTTATCCAGCCTCGTAGGTCAAATATGTGTTAAATAGTTTGGAGTAGTTAAACAACGAATAATTAAGTTGTAAAAATAAACAAAATAACGTGTCGAATATTGTCGGTGAAGTGATTTTAACTTTTTATCAAATTATAATCATTTTTTCAGTAAGGGAGAGGTATCCAACTTTTTTTCTTCGGTGCATCACCCAACAACAGAAAGTTACTTATATTAATAAAAAAAATAATAATTTATATCTAAGAAATTATTGCCCTTTTTTAAAAAATATTTTGTTTCAACTTCATTTTCTGTGGGCAGCGGGTGGAGTGTCACTGCGTTTTGAAATCGTTATAAAATCGAGAAGTCTTACAGAAGTCATAAAATATATATGTAGGTTAACTATATTTTTCTAAATTTCTCGTTGAAAAGATAATATTATTTGTATTCTGCTAAAATTGTTTAAATATGGATGATGTTTTAATTTTTAGTCATTTTAATGTTTTTTTTTTAAATTTATATGTTCACATTTAATATTGTTTGAGAACGGTTACATCAATTCTGGTAGAAATTTAATATACCTAGAGTTAGTAGTTTTTTATAACTATTTTCTTATTACTTATTGATATATATTTCCCCACATTATTAGTAATTTTGGATTTACTAGGTATTTCAATTATATTATGATTGTCAAATATATTATGACGTGCATTATTAAGTGTATGCCAACATTTCCCATCATATATTCTACAGAAAACCCTTCCCAAACACAACTATTTCTACTATACATATCAACGTACTTCCACACAGATGAATAACATTGTCTAGTTATGTTCAATGAATTGATTATTATTTTATGAATTATCTGAGACATTTATAAATTGTGGAAAATGTTGTCGATTTTAATACTATAATATGTCATTATATATCATCAATGATTATATTGGGAATTAATTATTTTAATGAGAATAAAAATTAATTTGTGAATGTATAATATAATCACTTAATAAAGCTCACCAATTATTTAAGTCTTAAACTTTCTAAAGTATGCATTGCTCTCAGCAGTGCAACAAAGTCTTATTTAAGTACATATTAAATGTATGGGTCTTATGTCATTGTACCTTGCCTGTGGAAGCTTCATCTTCCACAATATAATATTCAGTAATAGGTAGGTTTTAGGTATACATGTTTCTATATCATCAACAGGTGACTTACTAGAGTTGTATCGAGTTTTATAATGACAGTTATAATATTGAGTTTGGAACATGTTTCTTATATATTTTATAATAATTATAAATTCTGTTTACGGTAGATTGATACAAATTTTAATTTGAAAGATGTTGATATCCTTATTAGTTATTTATGTTATGTTAGGGATGCATTCATTAGAATATGAATACTAAATAGACATTTAATTTTGAAACTTTAATTTTGCATAAATTATTTACAGTAATAATATTTTACATAATAAACAAAGTTGTTTACGTTGTATAACATAGATTTTACATTCATAGTGCAGTACAGTTATAGATAGGTTGGTGTATAATATATACCATCCTATAGACTTATATTCTTTGTGCATAATAGTGTGCATACTACACATACTGAAATCAATTTTAAACTCTATGTCATTAATAAAAAAGAAATATTAAAACGATAGATACCTACGTGAACTAAGATTCTTAGTTCATCGTACCTATTATAGAACAATTTTATACAATTTTTGATAATCACACGCAGTTCAATTAGTAAAAATTAAGTAGGCATATGTGATATTTTTAAATTATTGAAACTTATTATAATATAATTATTAACTGTAAAGTATTCATTGTGATACTACACACAATATAATATTTTGTATTTCTGTTACGATTTTTCGTTTGATTAAACTTTTTGGCAGCCAGCCACTATTATAGAGTCTGATTATTAGTAATATGTAAGATTTTTATTTTGCGTTTTAACAACCAATTTCGGAACTTCATTTTCAGAAAATGGTTTATAGCTACTGAAGTTTGAACGATACTATACACTCGATTAATCATACTATGGATGTAGGAATGTAGGACATATCTAAATACTATCATTGTCATAAAAATATTTTTGTAAAATTAAAGTAACAATGTAGTTTAATGTGTATTATAATAATATATTCATTATACGTATCATATTGCTTATTAAATTACTTGAATCAATTTCATAAACATGTTTCCAGACATTTTTTAAAATATAAATGACTTAAACATAATTATTATGGTAATAATATTTGGAACAATTTTTCTATTCGGGAAAATGTTGAATTTTTATTTTATTGTTTAGTTGATTAGTAAAGAAACCCTGTTAATGCCAGCGGTATTATTTACATAACAAAGAATGTTAAATACACTTGATAAATATATTATATTTAGTAGCGTATGGAGTAAGTTAAGAGTTTATTTCTACTATTATCATGATATGTTTGATAATAATATTTTATTTCTAGGTAGTATTACTTACTTGTTAGTGAAAAACTATTTAAAATACAAAGGAATTGTAAAATCTACAGGTCCTTATGATTACATAATATATCATGAAAATGTACGAAAAATTAAAAACATGTTACGTAAAAGTTAAGGTTTCATTTTTACTTATTAGGTACTCATATATATTTGTAATTTACATTACATGTTGAGTAAATATTTTCCAATCAATAAATCAAATATCGTTCGGGGGCTTAAGGTCCCTGGATTAAATGTGAAACAATTTTTGAGAAGTTTTTCGAATATCTTGAATCGTTCGTCTCGGAGTCCCCACAGACGCTGTCTTTAATTTTGAGAGTCAAACCTTTCGTTATGAAGGCATTAATCTTTGACTCTAGAGATAGGAACTATGGGTCGAAATAGATTTAAAAATAAAATAAAATTTGACATACTTGCTTTTAAGACTTCTTTACGACACACGGAAATTTCATTGTTTAATCCACCTATTTTGATTCAAATCGTCCATTAATATATTAACATAATAATTATTCACAAACCTTGTGATCTTAGTTAGCGAACCTACCCAAAGTGTCCAAAACGATACGTTTGCTAAATAATTTTAATGATTAACCATTGTAGTTTGTATACTTATGATAATTTAAGATTTATGTAATGTAATCTCAGAGAAATATTTGTTAAAAATAATAAAATCAAATAATATTTTGAAGATAGTTTTATATTTTAATTAAGACACGTATCTATTTATTCTTCAATTTACAATATTTGATGTGCACTTATAATTGAAATAGAATGCCTACTATTCGCTCAATTTATAAATGATACCTTGACTATCAACAAGTCGATCAGACAAAATTTCCAAGCTATTGGTAAAATGCCTATTTTCAGAAGTACATATATAATCCGTCACCGATTTCAAGCATAGAATATAATATTTTCTTCTAAATTTTGGTCGCCTCATATTCAAACTCCCATAGTTGGTTGAAGTATTTTGACATGCTCCCAAACTTTTGATTTTATCATATACAATTTTTTATCATCATGTGTACGGTGTACCACTTGAGGTATCACTGGTAACGTTTGCCTTAAATCATTGTGGTATTTTATTTTAATCGTTCTCCCTTGCAAGATCTGTTTCGTCAACCCTAATGCCAGACATCCCTACGTATACTCGAATTTATTAGTTGTGTCTTCCTTTGAGAGGCATTTTCCAAATGTATAGTCCAATTTAAATCCATCCAGTAGTTTTTAAATTAAACCCAGTCGAACCCAAATACAAAGAATTTTATATATTAGTACTTATATTGGTATTATCTACAAGATATGGAAGTAGTTATAATTGTGTTAAAAAATACATTTAGAAAAATAGTATTTGAGCACTTTTTGTTTTTTCTTTTCAAAAATAATAGAATTTGTATTATAAGAGTATTATAATAAAATTAACATTCAGATTACAAGAAACGTGAAATTGTTGATGCATTATCATAGTCTTTAACCCCTAAGAGTGTTTAAAGGCTTGAAATATTAACCATTGCATAAAGAATTCATCGGATATTGGTTTTTTAGTTTTATTCAAAAAATAATCAAAGGATTACGAGTATACAGTTAAATTAATTTAAAAGTATTATCTAATTAAATTTGTTCTATCAATATTTTAACTTTGGTAGAACTTTTGTGTAACTTTTGTTAGTCCAATAAGTGTTTTCTGAAACAAATATTATTTTACTTAATACTTCCACTTTCTTCAACGACTTGACCATTAGTGTTCTATACAAGTATATTATTTTAATTAAATATTATTTATATCGTTTAAAAATTTATGTTAATATGTGAATGAAAAATAGAAGAACAAACTAAATATTGTAAAATAAATTATGTACCTTTACATAGTTGGATGTGATTATTAGTTATATACTTGTATGACATTACAATATAAATAATAAATACTCATGGAATGAATGGTTCGCATAATAAAAATAAATGTAAATAAAGCAGTTTAATAAATGTATCATTTTTATAATATTATAACTTTGTTTGCATAACTTTTATCTTTGATGAACTGGAGTGCACTTAATCCATGTTTACAATGTCTTTGCTTACAATTTTTGAAAATATTTTTTATTACTTTATGCTTAATTATAAGCTAATTACAATTTTTTTTTCTGGTAGCATGAAAACTTTAAAATATAATATTTAAAACATGGTAAAAATGCATTATGGCTCTTTTTGGGATGCATTTTTGTTATTATGCATAATATACTAGACGATGTATAGGTTGTTTTCCGACCACCAAAGCTTTTCAAACAATTACTGGTGCTCCACGTAGTACGTCATAAAATATATATTATTTATATACCAAAGTGGCAAGCTATTTTACACTTTTAAATCAACTAAAACAAAATTACAATATAGAAAACTCTCCTACAGTCTAGTTGGAAACTCGAATTTTTTAATATGCAATTGGAATACCTATCGAATATTAACTAGTCAATTGGCTGATCGATAATATATGGTATCCTTGCATGGCCTAAAAATGAATTTACTCAAAGATTTTTTTATAAAAAATGTTTGATTCTGATGGGCATCGGCAGCCAGTCATCAAAAGTTCGTCTGTATTCGTTCACTTTTGGTGCTGCTCAATAGCGCTGGATAATATAGTGTCATGAATTTGTATGCAATTATTAATGTAAACCTTTAATACTAATAATACGATTTAAAATGTTATGCTCTCATAATTTTTATATAATAAAATAAATCGTACGTAATTCTGCACTTTCATAATTTTTTTCAGAAAATAAAGTTTTGGTAGTTTTGTCCATACGTACTTATGGTTTTTGACGTATTAGATATATTACAACTATAATTATTGATATTTATTTAAAAACATAACCTCAAAAACAAAACGTCATTACTTAACCAATACTACACGCTTTGTTTCATTCAGATCTAAAATGAATATTGCCAAAGTCAATAACTTACTGTAGTTGATAAATGGTTCATTCTCAGTTCTCTAGTGACTGGAGGGCAGTGGAGTTAGTATTTCAGTTTAGCTTAATTTAATAATAATTTGGAGGGAATATATAACTTTTAGTATTCTAGGAATTATGTTGTTCAACTAGATAGTAAGTCTGAATTATATAACTGTTTGAATATATAACTACTATTCATTTGTTATCATTCAAGCCATTCGATTTAACTTAAAATAATTCAGTTCATTGTACCTACCTGATATTGTTTGAATTTACGTAAGACCGTTTTTTAATTTTCTGATAAATATAAAGAAAAATTGAAACCTAAAGCGGATATTGAATGTTGTACTACGATTTAAACTTTTAAGCTATTATAAATTCTCTTGAACAAAATAGATTTTATTCAATTTAAATATAGGTAATGTAATGAAATCTTGAATAAACCTAACTGATCTATTTGAACAGCTTAGAACGTATTTGTTTTATTATAACATCAAAAATATTTTGAAATTGTACAAAAGTGTATAATTAGTACCCAGAAATTGTGAAAACGTTTTAAAATACAAGCTCTTTATATTTCCCTAAATCGTGTTTGTAATAATGTTAGTCAAGTTATATGGTATTATAAGACTTAAAATGTTGGTGCAAGGTTGTTTATTACATTCTGAATATTTTCAATAAATTAAGAAAATATTTATTTATATATATATTTTGACCACTGAAATTTAAAATTTTAAAATTATTTTAAAATGATTTATTCTATTGTATTATAATATTAAAATATTCGAGGTCTTTTAAAATTTTAAATTATAATGTAACACTGGATTATGTCAATGCAATAGTGATGAGAGTTGAGTACCCATCACTTATGATTCTTCTGTATAGTTTTAGTACCTTTTTTGTTTTTTAGATCTTACGTGTTTAAAGAACAACATATGTGTACAATAAGGAGGTACAATCACCCTTATTGTTCTGTTCGTACAAAAGTTTACTGTTAATATGAATAAAATGAAAAGTCAAAACAAATAAATAAATACATGTATATCACATACTAAATATACATATATGAACTTTATGGTACACATAATATGGAAACTATGCAAAACTTCTAAGCAGAATATGATAAACTTGGAACAAGTTGTATTCTAACATATTTAATTGAATTAAAATTTGAATCGATTAGGTATTATTATGAATTATCTATATCCAAAATGACCATATTTTCGTATAAATGTTGTGACCTTATTTCTCGCTGTTCCCATTGTCTCTATATAACCCAGGTTATGCTGTTTTTACCTCCCCCGTCTATAACTTTCTAATTAAATGATAATAAACAATGTGTCTAATTAACTGTGCTGACTGTGATATAATTTAGATGTACACAGATGGGTAGTTAGTTAGACAAACAGATAGGTACATACCTTCCTACTAGGTATATTATTAGGTACGATATCATTTACATTGATTATCGCTACAAACAAATATTTGAATACCCACGACTACTACTTACGAAGGTTTAAGACTATTTGAACAGAGCATAATTTAGGGTTTACCAATTAACATTTTTGAAGAGTCACCTTAGGAATCTGAAAGCTATTCACCACAAAATAACTGACCAATGAATAAAAACGATAAATCACAACACCATAGAATGTAATGTATTATCGGTTTTACTTTTATTTTCTTGTCTGGTATAGTTAACTAGCCTGTATATGATATTATTTTAACATATATATTATGATCTAACAATATTTACAATTCATAAAATGTTTACGTTTTAACAGAAAAACACAATACCTATAGTATTTATTCGTATTATTTGGGTTAAATTTGGATTTTATTTTTTATCGGGAAAAATCCACAATTGATTTGGATCTTAAAATAAATTTTGTGAACACTTTTGTTTCTTATTCAATATTTAAACTTTAGAACAGAACCTAACCGACTCGACGAACTATTCTGGAATTGTTATTTGTTGCATGAGATCAGAAGCGATTTTTGTAACCGATTTCAGCCAACTGAACCTTTCCTTTTTCAGCCAGTGTAACCGTTTAGGGCCAGTTAACTGTTCTGGTCACCATTGTAAGATTAAAAAAAAAAAAAGAAAAAATTATAAGAAGCATTATATAGTTTAATTATGTTTATTTTTGTTTTCATTAATTTATTGTATGCATATCAGTTACATAAAAATGTAATGTGACTTAAGTTTAGTATTGATTTTTTAGTATTCATATTGTGTGATTCATAACTTAAGTAAAGTTATCATAAATTTACTTATGTCATATCTAAATCATCGTATTTGAGCCGTTATGGTGTTTATCTTAATATATAATAGTAATATATTAATAATCCCTTCTCCCAGAATAGAATATCCCCCACCATAAAATAAATTAATTTTATTATATATAAAATATTGTAGTTTTTTTTAAAATTGTATGTAGGAACATTATATAGAGGAAATGTCCTAGATCCATTCAGCTTAGAGTTGAAAAAAAATATATTTACACAATTAATACCCAAGTACGATTATTGTATTAAAATAAACACCTGCAGTGGCTTAACACGGGATTACTATACGCTGCAGTGCGTACCACAGACTGAACACATCTCTGCAAGAGCCAAGAGTGCCTTATAAGTAAATGGAAATATAACGAACCAACACACTAAATTCTGTACATTGTACAAGCATAGTATATTAGAAAAATTATAATCATATCGCAAAAGTTTGTATCTACAAAGAGTTACATCATTTTGACTTTAAATTAATACCCGATAGGTCTATAATACAATCTATTATTGGTGACCATAATAGTACGTAGTTCGAGATGGTACCGGCTGAAAATGGTAATTACCGGATGGCAGAAAAGGGTATTATGCCTATGGTCATGCGGATTTAAATGTAAATTGTATTTTTTTTCAATGCCCCAAAACATTGCTTTCCAAGCATATAATTCGTTTTATCCATCGAAGAACTCCAATTTTGCATATTTTTATACTTTTTTATTCAATATTTTCTGGAATTTTTAATGCACTTCTTAAACTCTGAGCATATTTTACGGATATTACCTCATACGAATGGATAGGTACAAAGTTGGATAACGACATCATTTGACCGCTAAAAAGAAAAAAAATTGAAATATTTGTTATTTATTTTGCTCTGTCTTATTATTTTTATCACGTATGTTCATACTTATGTACCAGATAAATGCAGCGGGGGCTGCACAACAGTCTGACAAACGAAATTTTTGTAACGTGCAAGCACATAATGCACTATATTTACTATGATAGGTACGTAGACGGGTCGTCTTTTTACGTCTTATATCAATCGTAACAACCCTAAATTTCGTAAATTAAAATTTTTGAAATACATTATTTAGACTAAATCATTTTTATTTAACTTAAAATTAAAATCATTATTTAAAGTTTTAAAATATTACTTGTTTGTGTACTGAACAGTATTTTTTAAAAGAATTTTTCTCATTTTTTAGGACATAAAAACGTTGTCCTAATTTTAGGTACCTAATCAAATGAAAACATATGAACGGGTTTGATAAAAATAAAAAAAAATTATATAACATGATGAAATTATTTCAGTGTGTGGACATCTATGTAATATAATTGATTGCATTAATTCAAATAGTTTATACGAATCTTATAAAATATTTCTACTCATCGCTAATTGGATAAAAAGATGTATTAATATCAAATACCTCATATCGTTACATTTGATAAATGAATATTTTTACAATTGAATACATTTCAATCAATATTGTTTTCATAACAAATCATATCTGTCTCAGATAATATTCTGTTTAAAGTCTTACATATTTTAATATAATGAAAGTAGGTAACTATTATTATGTTACATTTTTATTATTACATATTTTTTTTTTAATGTTACTATAGGTACTATTATAGTATACTTTCCAATGCAGCTTACGCATTGACAATTTAAAAATAATATCCACTTGACATATTTTTGTATATCAATATATCTAAAACTCGAATAAGTACAGAAATTTAAGACTTTATCAATTAGAAATGACATTTGGAATATATACCGCATTTATATTTTATCGGGGTTAAATAAATTATAATGTTAATCACAACAAATAATACTTAGATATATAAGTACCATGAAGATCATGTTTTACAAATATTAAATCATATTATACATTCATAAATTTATGAATGAAACGATAAAGTGTTTTTGAAACAATATACCTACTTCAGATCAATATTTTTTTTGTATAAGTTTGCCAAAACATTTTGGTCGTAGATTTTATCTGACAGTCAACTGATTTAATGGAAGCCATGATTCATACAAACATGTCAAGATCTTTTACAAGGCTCTTTAGCATTAAGAAATTTCAATAAATATCTGGTATGCCATTAATAATATTATTATGGATCAGTTTTAGAAAATCATCAATATTGAAATCGTTTTATCTTCATTTTAAGAATGATACTGGAAGAATGAAGGTTAATATATTATATAAACCGTAATTAAATTATTAGGACAAGAGTTAAATAAAATCGATTTAATATAATGTGCACATTTATATAATAATATTTTACCTTTGTAGGCATGAGTAAAATTTTAATTTAAAACTTATCTGAATTGCAAGTATTTGAAGTAAAAACACATTTTGTAGGATTAATGTTTTGTTTAAAAGTTTGTTATTTTTATAATTTAAAATATGGTTATGACATAAATATGAATAAATAACACTGTTTATATCAAGTTGCAAAACGTAAATAATAAACATACATCGTACGAATATGTATGCATGTAGAATAAATAATAAGTTATATCAGACAATTTTAGTAAGGATTATGACATTCTGTTATTTTTATACTACGAAATTAAATAAATCACAAATTAGATATTTTAATATTTGATGATGTCCATTTTAGATCTTTAATTATTTCTATAAGGAAATTTACATACATTTGAGTTTATAATTTATTTTTATTGTGGTCAGAAAAGAGAGAACTTTATTTAAGTCTTTGCTGTTTACTCATATAATATAGGTACGTTAGACATTTTGTTGCCATTTTACTTGTAAACTAAAAAAAATGATTAAAAATCATGAAATGAATTAAAATAAAATGTTGGAAGGTCGACATTTTCAGAAAAATAAACTCTAAAAAATCGATATCTTCAATTGTTTCAAAAATAAAAAATGAAAAATAAATTTTTTAACTTATAAAAAAATAAAATATCAAATATATTTTTAATACTCGTCTCTGTGAGTCCAATAAAAAACAGATTTATGATAAATTTATTATCTCAGAAGATATCGAAGTGGGTAAATCCTGCCTGGGCACCCTGTATAAATTGTTTGTGTATGTCATCACGTTTTGAAACGAAAAATTCGCTTCAGTGTTTAACGTTCGGTATGGTTTCTGGAAGAAAATATTATCTAGTAGCGGTGGTCAAAAGTATTATTACTTTTGTAATAAACTCTCTTTACTATTTTCTTAATTATTAAAACAACTAAATGTTAAGAACACTCAAAATCACAAAATCATGGTTGTCAACTACTCATTGAACTATTCAGGAATATATATCAATCCCGTAAACATTATTAATTACTATCTACTTAATATATAGTATTTAATATTTTTTTTTTAACAACAGCCGAACATTACTTTTATTTATTTCAATTAAATTTAAAGAGATTTACTGCATTTCACGTCATAAAAATACGCAAGACAAAGCATCATAATATAGTATTTTTTTTTTATAATTGACCTTGCGTATCAACAACAAAATAGTCCTTCATTATATGAAATTTGTAATATAAACTGTAATTAAAATAAGGTATATTCACATTGCACCTACTTTGTACAGCAGTGATAAATCCCTTCTGAAATAACTTTAAATACATTAAGGGAACTTAAAAATTTAGTAATTTAATAACTGTATGGTACTAGTACGACCTGAAAGATTTAGTTATTACTTTTCATACCACTTACAACATATATTATTTAACTTTTTCATACATATTTTTTATTATTAAACTCGCAACATTTAACGACGTTTTAATAATTAATAAAGATCGTTATTAATTTATAATATTAAATAAAAAATAGGTATATTAAAAATATTTTCGTAGCAGTTACTAATGTAAAATTATAATATCCTCATGTCTTATTAATATTTATTATATATATTTAGAAAAATGTATTGAATTTTGAAACAGAAAATAATTTTGATCGAATAAATTAAAATTCTTTTTAATTTGAAATACATTTTCTAGAACTAATTGACAATTTGGTCTTAATATAAAATATGAATATATTTCTACATAAACTTAACTCCATAGTAAGCTTAAGTTTCTTACAAATAGGATATAATACACCCATTATATATTATATTAGTATAATTAATGTAACTTGAGTTTTATATTAAACTTAGGACCGAATATCAGTACATTTTTCGAGCGAAGAATAAAATGTAAATTATTACTTATGATTAAAATTAAAATATTTAATTTTCTTTACTAAAAAATGAATCCTATTTGTTTTATTGATTGACGTTTCTGATGAAGTGCTTAATATAAACAAAACATTAGTATTTTCTAAAAAGACTTGATTATATTATCCTTTACATAATCACATCCATAACCTCATTATGGGAACCAAAAGGTTAGAATAGCTATATGTGACAATTACCCAAAACTATCTTGATTAACAAAAAAAAATTGTGTTCAGTGTTAACTTATAATTCAAATTAAGTGAAATATAGTAAAATTAATAATAGCGTCGTTGATTATATAAATGTATAACCAGTACCAGCGAGCATTATCATTATTAGTTTTTAAACTAAAAAGGTAATTTAAGTTTAAGTTTGTTATTATTCAAATTTTTGTTTTTTGCACTGGGTGGGTTTGGTGAATATTTTTAGCCAAAAAAAATGTTTATAAATTAACTTATATTTTTCTAAAAAAAATTCTTTGATAATTTAAAACTAAATTAAGAATACAACATTTTACTCAAATAGCCATCATAATATAATAATTTCTATACATTTTTTTGGTATATATTATTATTTATTTTATAAGATTAAGTATTATGGTCAAAGTTTCGTGGATTATATTTATTATTATTATTTTTATTTTTGAAATTTCATTTAAATTTCTAGAATTATACTTTAGTATTTTGAATTTAACTAGAGCTGCTTAAATGCATCCAGTTTTTAAATAAAATCCCTTATTTTTCTTATTTCATAACTTAGTATACATCTAGACGATTTACAGATGGAGTAGTGACAATATTTAACCGATTTCCTAGTGAATTGTAAAGATCTTTAATATACTATTATGTATTTAATTTGAATACGAAACTTGATCACCAAAGTCAATATAAATTTAACACACATTAGTATTTAGTACCTCCATTACTTAGGTGACTTCTAAGTATCTATTGGTTAATGTTTGGTAGAATTGTGTTAAAATTGATCTAGAATTTTCCAGTATATCCATTTTCACATTAAAAAATCAAAATTTGAATTGGTAATTTATTTAGAAGGTACTTTAGTTGATGCAATATATTTTTTAGGCAGGTAGATTTAATTATATTGTAATTGCATTTAACTATCCTACTGTGTTGTATAGTCAATCCAGTTTGGTTAAAAATATTAGAATTATATAAAATATAAATCGATGTTAATCTTAATAAAGCTTATTGTTCTTTTATTTCATTCTTCCTGTACGTTATTCACACGTTTGAACAGTAAGCCTTTAAAATACCGCGACTTTAATAGGTACATTTGAGATGTTTTGTTATCTAAACTCTAGAGTAATTATATCAATTTTTTCGAGTTGTTATAAACACTGTTTTGTAAATAAGTTTTCTTTTTGTTTTCAATAGCTTAAAGAATAAATGTTTTAAACATAAACACATTTTAGTTGACATTTCACAAACTTTTTATTCGTAAAATGTACTTTAACAAAGATATGAATCTCCGTATAATACATATATATAGTCAAGCTTATCCTAATTACGTTCTGTTACGTTTTTTTTTAATGTTTTTATATTTTATTTTATAATATCAAGTCTTTAGCTCTAAAATATTTTAACTCATTCGTTGCTGTTTAGTATATTTATCAATAAAATGCTGATGCAATAATGAAAATATTATTTATCGATTGACCAATAAAATGTGTCAACCTCAACGTCTTAATTTAAACGGTAGAATCATTACCACACCAAGGTAAACATTATAACTTAGTTAGGTGCCCAATTCATGTTTCGATACAGTAACTACCCCTTAAAAACTGTGATTTAGATGTCCATGTCCACAAACGGAAAATTATGCTAACAAGTAACGACACAGTTTAATATACATATAAATAGCTATTCTAAATTATATGCCATTTATATTTTACTACAGAATTTAAATAAACGCTTATTATACAACGACAAATACAAATTAAAACTATACATTTAGCTAAAATTGAAGACATTTATGATGTGATTTTATAAACAGCTTATTTTTACATTTTCAAGAAAAGCGTTTAATTTTTTATGATTTGTTACAAAAAGAAAAATATATATTAAAAGCAATTCTATAAAAATATCAAAAGCATGAGTAAGCAAGTATATTACTCTCGAAGTCTAAACCTTCAAGGGATTTACAGAAATCTTGCGGTGTAATGAACAAGCAATTGTTTTGTCAACTAACAATTCAATTAATTTTTGACAGTTATTGAATGTTTTTGAAAACTACAATAAATTATGGGTAGCGATAATTTGCTGACCAATTGTTATTAAAATTCGCTTATTATTTATTAGGTAATATAAAAAGTTTTTAAAAACTTATTATTTTATATTTCGTGTCTAGAACTAACTCATTTGTTGTAATTTTGTCTGCTATAATTTTATAATTTATTTTGTAATTTATTTACACTTCTTTTCTTGGACATGTCATGTAAATTAATAACAATAATAGACAAATTATATTATAATGCGAAAAAAATTTATTATCTGAATATAATTATCTCATATTATTTTGAAAAAGGTTTTTCTTTTTATTATTGTAAAGCTTAAGCATTTAACTTGTTTGGTATGAGTTACTTACTTCATAAATTCACTAAATTATTACAACTGATTATAGAGCAAGCGATACGATTTCGACACGACATATTACACAGTTGAAATTTAAATAATAGTAATTGGTAGGCCAGAAGTTTTTAATTTATTTTCCATTGTTGTCAGTTGTTTTTTGATTTAGTTGAAGGAAGGGAACAAATTAACATCATTGAAGTGAGTGTAAAAAGTTCTCAATATAATTTGAATAAATACAGAATGTTGATGGTTAACAAATAGGCAATATATTTTTCTCTTTTTCTTAATGTGACATTTAAATTAACTAAACATTTTATGTACACATATATTATATTACACCCCGGATGCGAAATTTGTTTCTTTTTTACAATATTGTTAATTGAAGAAAAAAAATGGCCTTTACCACTTACTGCCAATAATATTATGTTAAAACCATAAATTGTGCAACTGATTCTTTTTTTATTGAATTTCAATGTACAACCTAATAAATTGCATTATATTTTAACTTTGTTTTTTAAATAGGTCTGCGGATAACCACAAAACAGTTTAGAATAAGTATGCATAAAAACACGTTTCGTTGTTAAATATGTTATAGCTTACCGTAAGACTACAAATTTTACTGTCGGTAATATCAGATAATGGAAACATTATTTTTATGTTTATGTTCTTCAGTAATATTTTTATAAATTAAAATTAGTTTACAAACATTTAAAATAAGTCGAATCATCGGGGACATTTTCATAATTAAGAATCGTATAATATTATATATTTATATTTACATTAATGAAATTTTATACTACATTATACACAGTATTACCTTATTAATTCCAGTATAATTAAAACATTTAATTTATATGAAATAATAATTAAAACAAAAAATGATTCATTGTATTGTGTTATAGAGTATTTAGTAAAAAATAAATAGAAGTTGCCAAGCGTTTTTTTTTTAGGTACCTACCCATTTAATTGCTGTTGCTTTTTCTTTGTGATTTTATAAAATCATTATATAAATACACAAAAATAGTTCAGTGTACATATCGTTAGTATCATTGTGTTGTAAATTTTTTTTTGTAGAGTCGCTGTATGGTCTTAAAATGATTCCAAGGTTTTTTGATGAATTGGACCTTTTGGAATTGAGGACCATGGGTAGATTAATGATGTTCTAAATTTCAAGAGAGTTTCAAGTTTTTACGACTGTGTTTGTGACATATTTGCTGTTTGTAGAATGGGCAGATCTGACACATTTAGTTGTTGAGGTTAGTAACCATTAGTTAGTTGTAGTTAGTAGTTAGTTGTATTTTATTCCAATATCATATAATAATGTAACATAGTTTTGAATCGATTTGTATCAATATACCGAGTTATGTCGAGTTATTCAAATAATAAATAATAATAATATTTTTTGTCAACAATAAAATTAATCAACTACGTATTTTGTTTATACTATTAGATAAATATTATGTAGATATCATTATGAAATATAAATTTAAAAAAAAAAAAAGATCTACTTGAAAATATTATGATACTTATGTTTTACTGATTTCATTGTCAATATTGAATTCGCTTTTTTGCATTCTTCTTGTCAAAACTACAAGAGGTTAATGATTAAAACTAAAAAAAATTACTTTGTAAAGTTTGATGTTTCAGGTCAATAGTTATTTATATTAACAAATTCATTCTTATAGCTAGGGTGCGCCATAAAAAAAAAAACAATACCATATTCTCATTTTTATTTTTTGCTTATAAGAAATTTAATATCTTAAGTTTTAAGGTTGTTACATCCCAAAATTAAAATCTGAGTGTTATTTTCTAAATTTGAAAACAAAATCCATTTAATATTATTTTTGAATTGCTAGTGTAATTTTTATGTAATTATAAAAGTTATTGTTTAATGTTTATAACCGAAGGCTTACAATTTTTATTTACGTGAGCCTGTACAGTTTTAAATTCAAATTTATTTAACTTTTCTTTTATTTAAATTGCTTGTTGTGAATTCTAAAATTGTATAAATTTGGGTTACTTTGTAGTAAAGATAAGTGAAAAATTCAGACAAGATTGATTGGTAAATTGAATTTATTTTACTTCTAATTTTAAATTATAAAACACTTTTTCAAAAATAGAAAAAATAACCTAACTTGAGCATAATAATTTTTAAAATATTTTAATTTCTGTACATTTTTCCTGAAAAGTCATAAAAATTGATTGCAATGTTAATCTAACATATGATATATATTTTTTAAATTCTATGGTTTAATGTTTAGTACAAAAACATTGATTACAAATTCTCAAAAATTCGAGTTTTAGATATATTCTTGTCTATGAGATTCTCAATAATATAATATAAAGGACCACACTTATGTTCGTAAGAGCCTGTTTCTTTTGTATTAATATGTATTTTATGCATCTTGATGTCTTCCACTGTAATATTCTAGAATCGCTTACTTAAGTGATTATGTCTCGATGGAAAACCATTCACCATTCACTCTAACTTGAACTTTATTCATTGTTTTAAATTATCAAGTGACTTAATGCGCTTCTTGAGAAAATCTAAGGGTTAGCTTAGTGTTCACTGCAAAGCACTAAAGTAATACTTTAATTATTATTTTAACTAAAAATAAATGTCTTTATTCTCTTTATAGTATGATAATACAATAACTCATTTTTATTTTCATCGTAAGTCTTTAATTATTTTTATAAAGTTAATAATATAGACTTGCAATTACAATAATATGCTTTATTTGAGATTTAATAACAGAAAAAAATGTAATCCATTGTTTTTATTTATCCCAAAAGCAAACAAATCTACTATGTTATACGTCTTGGAAATGATTTTTTTTTTCAATTCTGAGAATCTTAAATTCTTTGACGAATCTATATTAGATAATTTATTTTTTATTTAAATTTGATTGAAAATCAGTTAAAAAACTATGGTGTTTTCTATTTTCACAAGTAAACATATTCTCAAAACATTTTCAGCAAATTAAATCTGATTATTGTATTCGATGATATAAATTTACATGTTATAAACAACTAAATTGAGTCAGTTAACTTGTCAATATATTATTGATGAAAACGTTAAATTAATTTCAAAAAACTTCCTTTGTGGATTTTGTTCGATATTTTAACAAAACTTATATACCTACATTGTTTAAAATTATGTTATTCTTAACTTGATATTTTTTCGGAAATTAAAGATTTTTGAAAATACGCTTTCATAAGATACGAAGAAAAATAAATAAATAAAAACTGTTACAGCGTTTCAATAAATTAATCATTAAATATAATTATATATGTTTCTACATTTTAAATATAATATAACATTTCGTTAAATATAAGTAGTCGCAAGGTGAGAATAATATTTTATTTTTTAACATTTTTTGTAAATCGTACATTTATGTTCGTTTGAAATTATTATGTTAAAACTAAATGCTATATTTAATGATTTGAAAGTTATTCGGTCTTTTGATTTTAAGTCACAGGTGGCATTCACCAACTATTTATTTTGTTCAAATAGAAGTATTTTGCTAGAAATGTTAAAATGACAGACTTTTATTTTCATAGTATTATTTAGTGTACAATATTTCTCAGGAGTTTTTATTTTTATCATTAAACAAAATAATGTTTTATTATTATTCACTAATATTTAATTCTATGTGTGGGATTGTCGTCTGTTTGAGTGATTATTTGTGACTCGTTAGTGTTGTATTTTTAGTTTACCATTTTTTTAACTAGCAAACTATACTATATATATATATTGTGCAAGTGCAATCCATATGCTGCAGAATTAATTTAATATTCCATAGCTACAATGCTACAACTTTAATATTTAATTTATTTTCTAATACTATTTGTCAAATCATTTATGGTATTTCCGCACTTCATATTAGTTTCTTTGATAAATGTAAAACACCTTTAACCGAACGGTTTTCTATAATATTACATTATATATTAATTTATACTACTTCAACTATCTACCTACTAAGTAGGTACTATTTACTGTATCATGGGCGATAAAGTGTGTAATAATTTTAAATGTTCACACCAAACAGTTATCACTTAAATCAGATTTTTGGAAAATTAAAGTCTTATACAAAATATACTAAGCATAAGAATAAGAATTATGACTATGATAGGTCTCAAATTCCTATATGGAATATTTATAAAGAACTGAACGACGCAAAAATTAAAATGTATACAATACCATAAATATAGATGTATACCACATATGATAATACAAAAAAAATTGATTTATTGATTACCAATATAACTATATATAATATACAATATACATATATTAAATCATAAGTATTTTTCGAATTTTAAGTCAAAATATAGTTAATAATTGTTCAGTAGTTCTCTTGAATAACGATACATTAAGGGCTTAGTAACACATCAAGGACTAATGGCTATGATTTTTCTGGCACTAAATTCTCTATTTCACTCAAACGTGAAAACTTCCACGCTTCACCAATTATTTTTGACGAAAAATAAAAGTTCTGTTTTAAAGTTTTTAAGAACCAAATAGATTTGGACTGAGTAATAATACCTTGTTCGGCAAAGATTGGGAATTTAAATTGACAACTCAATTATCCTATTTAATTATTTAATTATAATATGGTCAATCAATTAAAAGGTACATAAAGGTGCATATGACTAAAAATGGTCCATCTATATTATGTAATATAGTAGGTGAGAGCTAAGCATATAAGTATAAAACGTACTGAATTTAAGAGTTTACTATATTATATACCTACTTATATAATACCTTTAGGAAAGAATACTAATATTAATTTAAGTTATTACAAGACAAAGGGTTTGGTGCAACATATTATAACAGATTTAGATTTATTATTATTAAATTAATAATGTCGCAGGTTAATACTTATTTTGAAATGTTCTCCTTTTTTTTGAAACATTATTAATATATTGAAATAAAACCATTTACATACCATTTCAAATGAATAAATCTTTTCTCTCGTTTTCTTTTGCTAAAAAAACTAATATGTGAAAACCATATCATTGTGTTTTTATATTTTAAGCATTTTTATATAACGCAGTAAGTATAATTTAAAGGCTTGGTTTAAAAATTTATGGAACATTTTTAATTGAAATCAGAATCCAATATTCAGATTTTACAAGTACACCGATTTTAGGCTTTTGTTTATTTTAGTTTTATTAAAACCATTGTACCTTAAGTAATTGAAATAAAAGTATAGAGTAACTAATATTTTCAAATTCTGAGTTCACTCGAAATAGTGAAAATTGCTGTAAGATGAAAGGAATTCGAGTATATTTTCCTACTATAATTTATAAGAATAATATTAACAGGTCTTAAATCATAGTCATAATTAATAGTATAATATTTCCGCCTAATTCATAATTTATCAATATCTAGGTTTCATATTAATTTTGTTTCTCAAAAATATATTTATACTTCCTAAAAATCAAATTCTATAATATTTTAATTAATATTGTCTAATAAAATAACGTGCTGTTTCACTTAATAATGATACTACTATGTTATTATGTCGGTATAGATCTAAGTTTAATACCAACACAGTGGTGCTATATGACCCATCATCAACTATCATGTTGGATATTTTATAGGGACATCTCAGTTGTGAAAAATTGTAGTAAAATTGTGTTCATACACCCCCCAACTGATAACATATAGTTTTGGATTTTATATAATGTTCTAGCACACATTTTTTGACGTATTTTTAACGTCTTATATTACAGTTTTAATAAAGCCACAATTATACATAAATATACATTATAGTAATATTATATACTTAATTATGGTACCTATTTATCTTAGTTTAGAAGCGTATGAAGGGGTTATTATGTATAACTGCACGTTATACTTATGAGGAATTAACTAGCCCTATAAAATGAACAAGTTGTTTGGAGTGAAACCTCTAAATACCGGTCACTATCGGTCACAGAAATTTCGTTCACTCTTTGGATGTTTAAGAAAGTTTGTAGATTGTTGCCATGAAAACATCCACCATTTGAATGTGTCTGCTATTTAGAGGTGTCCACCAGGGGAGGTTTTACTTTATTAAGTATGATATAAACATATGAAAAAATATTCAATCGAATTTTTGTTTTTATATATTATATTAAGATAAATTCAGTGGATTTTATTGGTACAGGTATGTGAACAATATTAATTTGACAGATTTTTTTTTTGTGTATTATAATCATATTAAGTATAAATATAATAAAAATTATATTTTAGTCATGTAAATAAAATTTCTAATGTTAAGGGTATAATGCAAAAAATAGTAATTTTTATTTCAAAAAAAAAAAAAAAATATATATTTTTTTTTTATATTAAAAATTATTTAATTATTAATGAATAATAAATTGAATTGTTATTTAATGTTTTTAATTAATTTTTAGCTCTTTAGTGTTACATAATTATT
>PVMI01071637.1:16084-27174 GCA_008528875.1 Aulacorthum solani | reverse complement strand
TGTATCATTAATACAATAAGAATATATGCTAAAAGTAAAAAATATGACAGGTTTTGATTATTTTGATGAAATGTACCACCCATTGCTGACAATTCTTATGAGCACTTAATTATTATAATATTTTTATGTTTTTTCATAACAAATCACGATACCATTTGAACTTTAGGGGGTCGTGGAATCTTTTATAGAATCATTTAGATTCATCACTTATAATTTAAATTTTTGGTTCTGAATGAAAAAAAAACATTAACGACGTATTGATGTGTATTTTTTTAACATTCTTAGAGGAATGTTTTGAAATAAATGCATTTTGTTAATGTTTAATTTCTTCACAATACCCCATATAGCTGCTTATACGATGGACCCAAGGTTAGTCTTTGATCGAGTGTTGGACCAGGATATTTAACAGTAGGAGAGCAAAGAATGGGGCCTATATGAGGACGGAGTAAGTTAGAATAGATTTGTTTGGGTCAACATTAACCCTTAACGTTAAGTTGATGTGGTTAACCAATTTCCCATATGGACAAGGAGATTTTAAAGACTTTTAGAGGCAGTGAGAGGATCATCGTTGATAGAAATGATCGCTTTGTCATCAGCATGGTCAGATACTGACGTATTAAGAGTGGTTGGTTAGTCAAAAACATAAATTTTGTAAAGAATAGGGGATAAAATTCCGCTTTGTGAATACTGGCGTTTATAACTGTTTTTTGAGTAAACTAAAAAACGTGAAACGATGAGACTATACCGAGAAATCGAGCAGTGTCATTTGAGAAGAGATAACAACAACCCAGATACAGTTACAGGCAGTAATACAATAAATGAATAAAATAAAAAAAAAACGTTTAACAATACGACAACGACAGACTACACCAAAGTAGCTCCAGAAACTAAAATATGCGGTAACGGTGATGGCCTTGGGCAATAACTCGTCAACTGTGTCCCGTCCGGTACATGAAAAAATATAAATATACATTATATGAAACTGGAAATTATGACCTGTGGCGGACACAAAATCTTCCAATCAAATATAATGTCCAAGCCATTTTTAATCTGGCAAAAATCGTCTATACACTTATCGATTACACGTTAGAAGCACAATACGATGAGAAAACGGACATTTTTTAGAAGTCATAAACACTATAAATACCTTTATTCGGATGAGACTAGATCACCCTTTTTTGGTATACAAAACTACCAATTTAATAAATGTGATACAAACAAAAAGTAACAAAAAAAAAATATAAATAAATATAAAAATACCGAAATATCATTATACTTGGATTCAAAAGCGGGACCGGAGCAGTTCAGGCATTAGCTAGAGAGGGTAAAAAGGTGCCCGGCCGACGGTAACTAGAAAACTTTCACCATCAATTTCAACAACATTTCACCTTTTATTCTCTACCCGTGTCTAAAATGTTGATCATCAAACTTATTATTTTTGCAAATTGTCTATTTTTCTGTTTTTCTTGTCATCCATGTCTTAACGTTAATATTTTCTAATCATTACACATAGATCTTCAACGACTTCATCACTGGGGTTGTTGACCGTTGGGTTTTTCATTTAATAAACTTATTGTTTTTGCGCTTGTGTAAATGAAATGATGAGTTCGTGTCATTCGTATACATCAGTAGTACAATACAGGTTAAGGTTTTCAGAAACTTTTCACAACACAATACGTTACTGTGAGGGAACGAGAAAACCTTTTTTAAAAAAAAATCTATTTACTCTATCTCAGCTGGTACGACAGGATAGTATTTAGCACTTTTAAACATCTGAAACCCAGTTAATATAAAACTAATATTTTAATTAAGAGAAAAAAGAGTCTATGTCAAAATACTAAAAAATAGTTTATTAATACAGTTATATTTATATATTATTAATAAATAGATGTAAAACCAACAAAAGTATAATTTGAGTTATTTATATATTATACAATTATAAGTAATACAAATAAATAATTATAATATATGATAGTAGTTGTAGATTTTTTACAGAAAATATTTAATTCACAAGCTTTATATTAATTGATACTTTTAGCCATACGCCTTAATAGTTTATTAAAAAGTCAAAAAAATTAATTTAATTTGTGTACTATAATAATATTAGTTTTTCGATTCAGTTGTTAATTAAATATAATTATTTACAATGTTATGATATCATATTACGTAAGCATGTACGGTCTTATTCTCGTATTAAGTACCATTATTGTACCTATCTAACATTTTTTTTATGAATGAGTATTGTGCCAACACAGCTTTATTTTAATATTTACAAAGTTGCTTTCTGTTTGTTTTATATAAAATCAATAACGTTTGAAATAGGTGATGTAGTTACAGTACATAAGTATATTATAATATGATGATTCACAAAGTTTGTTCATCCGACTTTTATCCAATAATAATGCATTTATTANNATTTTTAAGTATCTACATTATACAGAAAGTTTATATTCTCAAATACTTAAACACTTTTTTTACCATTTAAGGAGTATCATGTATCTATAACTTTTTGTTTTTAATAAGTACCACAATAGTTTACAATAAATTAATAAATTGATAATTGTAAATATTGACTCATCTCTATTGAAATTTAAACGAGTAGTTGACTATGATGGTGGTTATCGTTCGATTTTAATCCCATCAAGGTGATGATGAAATTCCGGTGAATAAGGGTGGTGAATACCAATTACACTGACTTAACATGTTGCGTTAAGCGGTACCTAGCTAGACACAGTTAACGAGTTATTTGTATTAAAACGAAAAATAATAACATAGTCACAAAGACGTTAATGACGTAATTTTGTGGTATCTATGCTCAAAGCTAACAATACAGCTTAGTCCACTAATTATTTAGACGATGTGTGTAAAAACCAATATCAATAGGTTGATGATAGCGTTACAGCAGTATTGTAGTTCTTAAGATGTCAATTTAATAATAAAAAAATATAGAACCCAATTTAATAAGAAAAAAAAGAGACCAGGTGGTGGTGATTGACGAAGGCAAAAAACTGTTTTTGGTCAAACATGAACGAGATGTGATGCATACGACTTATTGGACAGAGAGCGAAATGAGCGTTTTGCTTCCGATCCATATCTACACATGCCATCCAGACGGATCGGTCCAATATCCCGTGCCTCTGGTAATCTTTTAAGGTAAGAAAGTCGACCTAATCTCGATGTTTATATCCCGGGGATACGGTTGGGAAGAACAAGTATCGGAGGTACTCTGCAGTAGGTTACTTTTACTTTGTACTCTTGGCTGCTGTGAATCATACCGTTAAAATTTCTATTTTTACGTTAAATATAAAACAAATTAAATAGGTATTTATTGCAGTTCGATCTTATTATACTTGTGCAATTTTAACTTATACCAGTACATTAATATTACAAAAAAATCCTACCTTTACAATTTGCAAATACAAAAAAAAAAAATGAAGGATCTAATATCTCACTTCAAAAATAGAGAAAATATGATCTATAAGAATGTTAACCATTTTAAAAAATCAGAATTTAAATAAATGTTTTATTATAGAATAAAAGAGGGTGGCATTACTTAGTGAATTATTTTATATGGTACATAAATACATGAGGTATAAATATAAGATATTTTTGTATTATACTAAAATCGGGACACATTTTGTTTTTATTTCTATACGCGGAACTATTTTTTTTTTAGAAAGGAGAATCTAAATCGAGTAAATATAACATTTAAAATAGATCAGATATATTATACCTATATTAAAATTATAATATAATAATTTGACCTATTTTCTGCAAACTAATTCATTAATTATAAAAATACATTTTTAAATTACTAAAAGATTACCTATCCAGAAGTTTTAGATAAATAAGCAGTTATTACTAATCTATTGTAAAAAAAAAAAAAAATGTGAAAAGAAAAACATTCTTTATTTAATTTTAAACATATTCTTTATGTACGTAAATAGTCATTTTAAATCATATAAAACACTAGCTGTAAGTATTGCCAAACTTAAAATTAATTTATGATATTTCTATCTTTTCAGTTTCGCTTTGGTTGAAATATTCAAATATATAATACAAAACTCAATTAAAATTTTTTAATTTTATGATTTTCCACTTCTTAATTTTGGACATATTGTTGATATAAACACAAACAATAGGGAAAAAATTAAAAGAATGAAAAAAAAACAGAGGTAAATCAAATTGGTGTTCATTTAATGTGTTAACATTAAAAGTTATGTCCAGAATTAAAAATCCTCCAAGTTCATCTATGCATTTAATTTTATGATTTGTTTTTTAAAAAATATTTTTTTTCACATTTTTACGTTCCACATTTCTTTATTGAAAATATAAATATAAACTTTTTCCAATGATAACTATTGAAAACAAAAAGAAAAATATGTTCGTGATTCATAATTAAATTCATATGTGTGCCACGCCATAAGACAAATATACCTGATATTGGTTGATAAAATTAGCTGTACTAACACGCGCTGAGTCTCAGGGAATATATTGATAGAATTTTTATTGAAAACAGTCCAGTGGTCTTTGAAACTATGGAGCGCAAACAAAGAAACATTAATTTCTATACACGCATTTATAGATTTTAGTAAAAATCTATACAAGCAAAATAATGCTATGATGAAATATTGAACAACATAAAACGTTGATAATGTCTTAAATAAATATTTTCTTAATGATAATTTCTTATAGTTGAACATTTCTGAAAAATGTAATAATCATACTTCTTACCTAAGATTTTTTAATTCAATAAAAGGTATGTCATAAGTTTTTATTAAAGAAATTTAAAAAAAGTTGAACATGAATATACAAATATTTTTTACAAGCTATTGAAGTTAAATGTTGTCAAAATTGGATATTCATTCTTAAGATAGCACTTTTCTTACTAAAAAAAAAAATAATAATCATAGACACTAGACAGTTTTACCAAACTTTGAAATTATAATTTTTTACATAAGGTATAACTTAACAAAAATTTTCTCTCATTTAAGCTATTTATAGACGTTTACAATTGTTTTTCTTTTTATTTCTATACAATATGCAGATATAACATTTTTACATGGTTAAAAGCTGGAACATTTAATACAAGGTTCCATCTAAATTGTTATTATAGCTATTAAATGTTACAATATTTGTAAACAAAAATTTACAAATAACTTTGAATTTAAAAATGTATAGTTAATGATTCAGTACAATGTTTCTCATAAGTAGTTCATACTGTATTAAAATCTTTGAAAAATATAAACAATTTTTGATTAGCATTTTAAGTTTAAATTAAGTATTTAAATGAAGAATAATGGTTTAAGTTATTTATTTTTGTAGGTAATTTAAAAATATTATTCGTCGGCACTTGAAACTTTTGAAGTATATTATTATATTTTTTACACACTTCAACTGCAATGTTTTCGGCAAAAATTTATTCATCCTATATATCTATCTCTATACCTACAAGAAAGAATATAAGATGAACTTTGGTGACGATGGAATAATATCGGTACTTATTATATTTTATGTGGAAAATACGATAGGACTGATTATATTACATTCGAGATACCTATATCTTTAAATAATAATTTTAAAAAAACTTGCAATAAAGAGCTTAAATAAAGAGTTATATTGAAAAAACACTCATTGTGTGAGTGTTTGAATTTTAAAATTTTTTTAGAATAAATAACTATATTAAACAGATACAAAAATTGCATACCATAAACATCATAAATTCAAGATTTTATTTATAATTAAATAAAAATAAAAATAATTCATTTATTAATAATTAATATAAGAAGTATTAGGTTTATCAAAATGATTAACTTTTCAAAACTGTTTTGATAACCGATTATAAACAAACATCTTATAAAGTAAAAATTACGTGACTAAAATTTGGAATAACTTATTCAGATATTAATGAAAAAGGTCCTACTAATCTATTTCAAGATAAGTATAGGTTCGTGAACAAAATCTCAATAATAATTAAAAGAACCAAAGTTGTCACATAGTATTTAACCAAACAAACATAAGATTTCGTTAGTTTTGGCGTCGTATTACCGAACTCGTTTATTTGAATATATTGAAAAAATAATTTTTTTTGTAATAGTATTTTTTTTTTAGTACGAAAAAATGTATATATTTTTCAGTATATAAAAACATATTATTAAAAAGAAATAATAATATAAATATTACCATTGTTAATATAAAAAATAATTATTATCAAAATTTGATTATTTTTTTCTTTCGTTGTTTTTTATGTATTAATTTTTCAGCTGTCCAAAGTCTTAACTCTACAATTTATTTTGATTATACTTTAAATCTGATTATATTTTAAGTGGTGTAACATCTTTAAATAATTTTTACTCAGATAATTATACTTGTCTTATAAATATTTTGTAATATATACATATATATTTTTTTATTATGAGTTTTAAATAATATTTTATGTCAGTTTCAGATGTATGAATATAATGATCATTAAAAGTTTGAATAAAATGTTTAATAAATAATGACTGAGGTTGAATAGATTATTTGCTTAGCTAAATAAAAAAAAAATGGAATAAGTACATTTATTAATTATTTACTATTGTAACTATATATATATATATATATATATAATTAAATTAACTAATTGTATACGAATACATAATATATGATATTATACAACTTTGTTTAGTACTTTAAGTTGGGAACACATTAACGACTACGCTTTTATGATGTATTGCATTCATATTTAGTAAATGGTTTTGACTATTGATGTGACTTTTATAGCTGGAATATTATAAAAACATGCAAGTGGAACCCGAAAAACTTACGAACAGTATGAAACTTTAAGCTCAGAATGAGAAAAGGATATGAAAAATTATGTATGTATAGGTTGGTGGATATGGTTAGGAGAGTTTTTTCATTACTTTTCTTCCATTTTAATAACCTGTACCCAAATATTTCATTTTTTTCATTTTCCATACCTTTTTAATACTACTAAAAATCTGGGTACAACTAAATAAATTACTAAAAATTGGAATATTACATTTTCGTTGAATAAAATAATTACGTAAGAAGCAATATCAATTATTCAACTTATTTTGTATTATAATATTATCCATTTAACTATTACATGGTGTTATTATTAAATAAATATTAAAACTTGAAAATTCATAATTTCTTCAATATTGATTTTATTAATTTTTTGCTGGTTTAATTTGTTTAGTATAATTAAACATTATTGAACATAATGTCATATTACGATATTCTAAATTAGGTAATATTTTGGTAAATTATGTTAGTTCCTTCGGATATATTGATAACGGAAAACATTTGGTATGTAAGCCCTGCCAATCAAATATAAGATTTCAAAAGCAAGTAGTATGTATTTATATTATATTGATGTCTGTTACCTTTAAATAAATTAATAAAAACTATATTTATTATTTAACGTAATCCAGAAAAACTATCATTTGGTGTTTATTATAAATATTGTCCTCTAAATGTTTTTTTTTTTTATATATATATTTAATTTATATAAACTAAATTGAGTGCAGTTATTGTGGTTGTTATTTATATTGTATTACAATAAAACATAGGAATAAGCCTCATGAAATTTACCGTACTTATTTATTGATTATTTGTTTCGCTAATCGTAGAAATAAAATAGAATAGTTGCTAGAAGAACAATAATACTGCCAGTTTAATCAATTCTACTTATTTATTATTTAAACAGAGAAGTATTAAGAAAAATGATGAAATCAATGATTCTAGTTTGAATTCCAATTAAAGTGTAAAATATAGTGTTGGGAAATTCATCCGGTAAACAAGGGAGCGTTTTTCGTGGAGGTATATAAAACAACACTCAGAAAGGTACGTTAAAACAATGTTTTCATTTTCAATTTTTTTTCCACCCAAATACAATACATAAAGTCATATAGGTATCGTACTCTCCATTGCTGGAGTTCAAGTTCATCGCAGTTGCCATGGTGCGAAAAGTATATCATAACGTCCTACATAAAAGTATGACATGCATAACCATGATAAAAAAGTAAAAAAAAAAAAAAAATGATTACAGACATATATTGTTATATTATTTGTAATAGAGAAAGAGTCATGAATGGTTTTTGAGGTGAATAGACTCAATTGTCGAGTTGGAAAATATTGTCCCGACAATAAAAAGCAAATAGCTTGGAATGTCTTTAGTAGTGAGGAGGGATGGACCAACTAGTGACACACCAGTGACCACTCACCACTGCAGGGATACCGTCTACACGTCGACACTCTCATTGCTAGTCGCGGGAGCAGCTAGAAAAAGTTTCGATGTGGTATGGAGGTAAATAAAAACCGAATGAATTGCCGGACTACGCGGTCATGGATAGATTGAAATGCCGAATCCTAATTGTTACGGAGAAAAGGCTCAGGAGGAAACCGCGCGGCAATATCCATTAGAGTGCTTTCAGGAAATTGCGGCTAATATCCGTCGGTGGCGGGGCATAGTCAGCGCTCGAGAGGAGTCGTACTCAAAGGATAATAGTTATTTATCGACAACCTGAACACATGCCAACCACTACTGCTGCTTCCATCTGAAACTATTGTCCACTAAACATATTTTACTCCAAAAATCTGCACCCGATAAAGGCACACCTATACCAACACACACATGCCAAAGCGATTATTTTTGTGCTAAAAATAATGTCAATATAGATAAAACTATAATCATACGACACCTTTGTGTCTTATTGGGGAAATCGTTTCGCGGTCTTTATATTTGTCAGTTTACCGATGACAATAACAGAAAGTGTAAATCGTGTATAATTTGCTGGTGTATTGATTTCATTATTTCTTACAAATTTAATAGTTGACTAAGTTTTTAGCATCTTGTGCAATGATGAAAATAATATATAATATATAATAATAAACTATCAATTACATGTTCATATCAATTGCTGAACACAGCCCACAGTGCTATAAAAAATAAATGTTGAAGAAAACATTGTCAATGTATTTGTATGTGTTTATAGTTTTCATAATATTATATTGTACCTATGTTTGTGTTTTGTTTGTATTTTCAATTTAAAAATACCAATTATCTATCATTGATTCGTATATTATGTTACATAATATAGTATGATTTACACAACCATTTACAGACTACAGTTTATAATTCTTCTGGATAAGCGGAGTGTTCATGTCTTTTTCATATTATTAATTAGATTATCTATTAAAATAATATATATTATATTATTAAATATTCGAATAACTTAAGATTATAACTTAGTTTTTCAGAGTCATCATAACAATAAAGTTAATTTTAGCCGAACGGTAATTTATTAGGTTCACTATAAAAGTTTTTTGAAAAGCTTGCGTACAAATATTACTTCACAGTATTGATTTTATTAACTCGGGTTCTTTAATTTCCTTGAATCTTGATGAACCATTGAATGAAATACATTAACGTGTTCTTTCAAATCTAGTTTAATGACTTCCACAAAATGGTCGTTTTCTAAAACTAGATGTGTCATTTTTATAATGATGACAAAATAAAATAAATCTTCACCACAAATTTAGTAAAACGCGTAAACTTTTTGGTTTTACACATACCAAAATGAACAAGATTGTAAATGCGAGTGATAACAATCATCTGATTCAAAGATTTTGATTAAATGTTTAAAATTCAAACAAATTAATACCTCGATTTATTTGACGAATTGCCTAATGTAAAAAATATGAATTACCAATAATGAATATATTATATATCTCTCAAGAATTTACTCATTGAGTAATCTCCTGATATAATAAATGTATCATATATCAGTATTATCTTTTATAAGACTCACAGAAACAAGGACTATGTATATTTTATTTTTTATATTATTAAATTATTTGGTAAAAAATTGAAAAAAATGTTTTTTTCATTTTTAAAACAATTAAAGATATATCCATTTTGAAGATTTAATTTTCCTGAAAATGTTGATCTTTCAACATTTTACTTTGAATTTCATGATTTTTAATCATTTTTTTTATTTTATACGTAAAACGCAAAAATCTGTTTTTGTCCGGGTGGAGAGTCCCACTCTACGTCTAATAAGTATATCCTCACGGGATATCTTATATAATTATAATATAATATTTTGTGGGAAAAGTTAAACTGGGCGTCATATCAAATTCCCAAATAATGCGTAGAAATACAATTTCTAATATACGTGATAAACGCAAAAATCAGCATACATGGTTTTTATATGTTTTATCAATAGGCAACAGCTAATGGAAAATGTAAACTATGAAGTTGTATATTCTAGTTTTATTTAAAGATAGACTTTTTTATTTGAAGTTTTCCTGACAAAGTAATTTAACTTACTTATTGATTACAGTATTTTCTTTTTTTTTAGCAATTTAACAATTGATAATAATAAATACAATTTAAATAGGTATATGTTGTAAACTAAAAGGAAACTGATTTTATAAGCAGTACCTATATTAATATTTAATTACAATGTTTAAAAATTAATGATTTTATATTTTATTATTATTTATTGCGACACTGATTACTTCCATGAAATATTAATATGCAAATTAGTAATTCCATTTATAATGTTAAACAATTTTGGTTACACACATAATATGTTTTAATTAAAATACGTTCAGTTATGGGTATAGTATAACCTAATGGGATGCTCAGTGTATAGTTATCTCTGAACTTTTTTTTTATTTGTATAAAATTACTTTCATGAGTAATAGATATACAGAAGTAAGTATAGGTATATGTATTTATCCAGGGACCAGGATGATGGTAACAAACTATCAATAACAATTACAATCGAGTCGCGATAACTCAAATCTCGATACATCAAAATCTTTTATGGCTTAAATTTTTTTGTTGCCCCTTGAAGTGTTTACATGTTATATTATTTGAAGTATGTATCTCAAAGAATATATCAGTCGAATTTATATTTATCCCCCTCGAGATTTGAGTTATCGAGACATGACTGTATTTACATTATGGAAATTTGGAAATGTCGAGATCATAAAAATTATTATTATTATTACTATTATTGAATATATTCACAGCCTTTATTATCTTGATATTTGATAGTGAACCAAAAATAGATGAA
>PVMI01071637.1:5444-15991 GCA_008528875.1 Aulacorthum solani | reverse complement strand
TTTTTTAAATTCTTACACAACTCAACATCACAATGCGTTTACACGGACGCATATTTAAATGTATTTTCATGTATAAGAATAAGACTCTATACAACGTTTTGTATCATATAAATATTTTTTGAAATTCCGCATTACCATCGACAAATATTGGTCATTTTTTATATATATTTTTTCGGTCTTTTAAAATTCTCGGGCAGTATAAACATTTTTTAAGTAAATATACATATCGGCCAATGGTTTTCTGGAATCACCACCCTACCCTTGGATACTTATTATACACAATATTGCATTAGAAATTAATAAATATTTATTAATTTTAATATTTATAAACTGATATATTGTGTAGAAAATGGTTTTTTATTAAAATAAATTTTACATCAGTTTTCAAGTAATTAAGCAAATTAGATACATATACTAATATACTATACAGATAATACTATTAAGCCCTATAAACTTATTACTAATACATATTAATATTATTGTATAAAATATATTTATTTAATTAACAAACATCAGCAAACGATAATTCATTTAAAATGTGTATATATTTTGAGGGATACAAAAGTACAATAATTTATATTGTTTTTAAATATTATCATTTTTGAAAATAACTCAATAAAAATCTATGTGCATATTTTTAGCAAATCATCAGTACCAAATAATAATACAATGTTCTTAATTTAATTTTTCTATTCAAACAGAAATTAATTCATTCACGAATCATCTTCAATACAATGATAAAAAAAAAACCTTTGGAACCATTCATTCATAATATTTAATATGATTCATTCGTCTTATAACATCATAACTATATTTATATAACTGTAACCAAAATGTATATTTTATTTTACCAGTCTTAATATATAACAATACATTTATAAATCATAGGAATCCCGGGAGGTACGGCAACATTAAAATCTACTAGTTTTTATTTTTGTTAATAAGTAAATTATATTAACTGAATATAGTTTCACATATGTATAATTATGTACTTTGTTATTTTAGTATATTCACTCGTTATATTTAGATTATAAACTTACAAATAATATTACAGCTTTCAACTCAGATAACAATAATAACAGATGATTATAACATACGTCTTTAAATAATATGTGTAGGTACCTAATGTTTATATAATATTAACAACGTTTGCTGTATAAAATAAATTTACATAATAAATGTACTGAGTAGAAAATTATATTGTTCAGCTTATAAAATAGATAAATACAGGCACTCACCATATCTTAACCACCACCATTTGAAGAACTGCTTAAATATATATTTTTAAAAAGAACAAATCATCCACACCTTGTGTTATATGATTATTGAAAGTCCTATATTATGGATTATTTTATTATTATTGAAGTATTTTAGATAAAAATAATATAGTATGAGTGATATAATTGTATAATAAATGTCATATTGTATAAAACATATTGAACATTTCTAAGTTATACTGATATACTTACATTTTCAAAACTTAAACATCACGATTAGAAATTTGAGGAGGAACCAGTTAATATAAATCTAAGTTTTTCAAAATTATTATTTATGATTTTTAATCTTTCTTAGACATTTTTCAGAGAACCAAAATCAAATTTAAAAAAAAAACTGTATTCAAAAAACAACTTGAGCGGAAAAGCATTGTAATTTAAAAGGTTTACAGTAATTTATATAACCAATAAATGTTTTCTAAAAAAAATTAAATTTCTTTCTATGCCGCATCTTGTAATTTAAAATGTAGAATTTAAGTATCATTCTAAATAATATCGTTAATGCACTGAATATTTTAGTTTTTATAATAAATATGTTGAAAATGTTTGCGTAAATAATACTGAGTCTCTGTCTTACAACACAAATCCAGTTTTATGTATGCATGACTTTAGGCATCGTACTAGACGATTGTGAAAAAAAAACCACGTATAGGTACAAAAAAAAACTTTACAGGTAGTTTATTGTTAAAACTGTAAATTGTTTATTCGAAATCCGGATGATACTGACATGTCATTGCAATACTGTACACACAGTCCAACATAAAAAGGGCGGAAATACAGTGGGCTAAAATATTGATGTAGGTAAAGCAATATCTTGGGTCGAGCTATGAAATAATACTGCCCTGGGTCGTCAATGAGGTTCACAGGACCCAGGTAATGTACATAAAAATAAGGCCATTCTTAACTTTGTCCTTCGAAATTGAACAGTATTGATCTGATACCGCCACTGATTTGAATATGTTTTTCATCGATATACTGATAAATATGGTGTTCTAGTTTCCGAGATTGTTGCTACATTTTGCTGGAATGGAACGCACAAGTAAAGCGTTTTTAAATGGAGATTATTTTTTTTTCATTTCATGGCAAAAGCCAAAACGCGATATATTTTTTCTAACTAAATATATCAAGTGCCCTATACTAAAAAAAAAAATCTAATGGATTACAAATTAACATAGCATAACAAAAAATAGTAAAATTATAAAAATGTATTGAAATCTATTTTGTTATATTAAAATAGTATTCTAAACATGTCATAAGACTAATATTAAGATAATATTTTAGATTCTCACAGTTAGTATTTAAATATTTTATTAGGTTGAATACATATATCATTATATATTATTTAAAGTTACCCAAAGAAACAATGTACATATAACTTACATATCAATTAACAGATTATACGAATAATAAATTAAACATGATTAAATATCTAAACGATAGATGTGCCATGAGTCTAATACATTTTTATGTTTTTCTTAAAAAATACTGTACCTTTTTTAGCATTGATTAATGAAACATTAAATATGTACCTACAGTTAATTGAAGATTTTTTTTCTATAACTACTTCATATATAATAGTTATATATTTATAAATTTCCTTCATAATCTGAAGAAAAATACTTTAATGTAGGTACATAAAAAACGGAATATGAATAAGTATTTAATTAGTTATAAGAATTTAAAATAAGGATGAAAGGGGATGTGGTTCATTATTTTGTTGCGTACTTCTACTCAGTATCAAAACATAGTATACGTAATAAAAGGAAGTAATAACTAATTAACTACTTGCTCAAAAATACATTTTTAAATCCAAATTCACGGAAAATATTCTGCTTTGGAAAAATACATTTAAAATGAAAATTATCATTTAAAAAAATCAAAATAGAAAATATATATATCATTTTTTCAGTTTGTAATGAATTAAAATTGTGCAAAATAATAAATTCAAAAAGTTTAACACTTTTTGAGATAGTGACTGATAAAAAAATCATCCGGTATAGTTCTTAACTTATTGACTATGATGCACTTTAAGCTACACAAGTCAAAATAAAATATTGAAATTTTTTGTCATTCTCAAAACAAAATTTATTATAATGACGTGTAAAATATATATTATAATATTTTATAAAAAAAAATACTCAACCATATACGCATAGAATCTGAAACTTCGAGAGTTTTAATGATATTGCTTTAGCTGAACTTTTATATGATATATTGATATCTTAATAATTTATAACATCATAGAACATACAGTTATTTAAAATAAATGGGATGTAAATAATATATACTAGTTATTTTATATAGAAATGAATGATATAATTATTTATTTGAGAACATAGTATATTTGTGTAGGTACTCGATAATTAGAAATGAAGAAAAGGTATGTAAAAAATGTTTCTTCAGAAAAGTTCAAAAGAATAAACAATACCATCAATATTTAAAATTCTCTCCAGGATTTTCGAGAAATGATTTTTTGGTTACAAATCTTCTAGATTATTGGATTTTAGAACGATTGTAAAGTTTTTTGCAGGATACTCGCCCCTAGTTAATGAGCTTATATCGTATACCATGTATTTCTGCGATGTCTATTATGTATGTATATTGAAAAACCATAGTAATCCTAAGCCTATCGACATCAATAGATTTTGTATCCACTTATCGTACATACTATATTGTTCATAAATATCCATATAGCATGACCAAATTCGTGATACTTGTGATTATTGATTAACTATGCTCAAAGTCTATACATTTATTAGTTAATTTTTAAATAAGGTAGCATTGTTTTTTTTATACATTTTAATTATTTTTATATTTAGTATTTTTTATTCATTTTTGTTCACCTAATCATCGTTAAATTAAATATTGCGAATTTTACTTGAAGTAATCAACAATTCGCTTTAATTTCAACTCGTCCAATCAAAATGTAGTTTAAAAATATTTATTGTTAACGGTATTATGGAAATAATTTAGATAAGACTTATTTAATAATGTTATTTACATTAAATAAATTTATATAAACTATTAAACTATCTGATGATACTTAATGTCTTTCGCGATCAGATATTACATATTTAATTTATTTATTTACGAGCCTTACTAACTTTTTCAATGAAATATATTATTCAAACTTTATAAAATGATATTATATTCTATTTCTGGTATTATTGGTACAGCGATGGCAGAATAGTATTCTTAAGATGAATGTTCTTGGTAGTGTTACAGATGAGTTTAAGATTGAGATTGAGACAAGGATATGGCTTACCGCCAATATTATTTAACCTTGTATTGCGTAAAGTGATAAATGGCTTTGAAAACAAAGTTCCGCAAGGTTTTGGTTACGTGATCAAAAGGTTCAATCACTAGCTTATGCAGATGACATCGTTCTTAGAACTACGGAGGTGAATGAACTCGATAAATAAATGTTCGTTAATCGATATAAAAACGGGTAAATCACGAATGGGTCGAGTAAAGGCTTTAAGTTCTGTAGTATTCTGTGGCGACAGACTTCGAGTTTTAACTGTTTGTAATAGAAGTAATAATGATAACGAGATATTAGTTTAATGAAAGGGGTTCACTATTTAATAAAATTACTGGTCTATTTACACGCAACACAGCTAAACTCTAGCTTTCTTGAAAGTTAAAACTTTTCAATAAGTAATATTTTTAAAATAAACCTAATATATATATATACAAAACGATTTTTTTTAAATCAAAGTCAATACAATATATCTATTGTATTAGAGAGTTGATGGTTTTTTTTTTTTATAACTCTACTATATAAAATTAAGACTTATTTAATGAATATTATATTCATCCACGAATAATTAACTTAGAGTTTATTTCTGTGAAATGTATTTTTCGAAATTATAAAGACTATTATCATAACTATTACAGTAACCGATCGTATAATGCTAATACCCATAAATGTTGGCTAAAATAAAATACCGTCATTTCAGCTACCTACTTTGAAATGACTCATAAAGCTGAACAAGAATACTGGAATATAAGTAGGACTGAATATACTTATCCATCAGACTTTACCAATATCCTATTGCATGATAAAATATAAATTGGGAATTCATAATATTTGATAAAATATTTATGTAATTTAAAACTAACATGCAGTGTATATCTGTTATTATTTATATTTTTAAAATTTTATTCATTGAAATATGAAACGTACATTTGCATTAAAATGACTTTGGAAAAATTTAAAAATCATTTATTATAATTAACGTAACTTGTTTTATATTATGTTGTATATTATTATGGACAAACGCAACACATAAATAAATAAGTTACACCTGATGGTATCTGCAATAATAATATTACAGTCATAAATATAAATCTATATATATCCATAAATTATACTCTGTTAAAAAAGTGTCCCTATATTATTAATATTTTAAAATGGTGAGAATGCAAAAAAAAGAATAAAGTGTTTAAAATTTACTAGCTCATCTCTCAAAAGTTGATTCTTGAACTTTTAATTTAAAATGTTGAATCCGCAATTATTTTATAAAATTTATATTCTCTAAATTTAATTAATTGTTAGTTCCACGCCATGCACATAAAGGTGTAGTATAACTTATATCATGTTACTTCGTATATACTACAAGTATTTGAATTATATAAGATAGAACAATTATATTATCACTGATAAGATAAATATATAAAGGTTATTTATAATTAAAAAAATTGTCAAAAATTCTAAAGGAGATAAAAATTACATAAATATAACAAACCATAAGACTCAACATCTTAAAATATAATATAAATATGTTTTATTATAATGATTGCAAAACGTTCTTATGTAAATAAGAAATAGTTAAATAGCTCTATTTAATAATATAAATTGTGTATTCATATTTTAACACATAATTTAAAAATAATATTAAAGTTATATCACTGAATATGTATCAATATACATATCATTTTTTTTATTTGTAGCTTGGTGAGCGGCTCACTGCACTGGTCGTATGTTCAATTCAAAGCTCTACGTACCGGTCATACTAAGCACTCGGATGGGTGACCGCCCGGATTTTTAGCAACACATCCTTGAAACACATACAAAAGTGTTTCAACCAACCATTTCCCCCTTCCCATACAGTACTAGGCTAATGACCTCAGTAGTTGAAGCCCTAATTAAATATTATTTCATTATTCATTAATAAAAAATATTTTGTTGCTTTTTGTGTATGAAATCAATAGGCTAAACTTTATGAAATATAGATTATAATAATATGTATAAAACTTTTTTAGACTAAATATTTTTTTAAATAATATTTCTTTTTGTGATAATAATTGTAATCACAAAAATAAATAGGTACCTATACAACATCTAGTTGTGTCTGTTAATTCCATTTTTCAATGTATATCAAATGCTTATTTTAAATGAAAGATATTATGGTGTCTATAAAATTGGTGAATATTCCATTCAAACTTAAATAAAAAATATTTTTTATAAATCGTGCCACCTACACACCACAGTACTGATATTGACTACCCAGTGCGCCGTGTTAGAATATTTAAATTGATTTGTTTTTCTTACGAATGTCGTGATAGTAATATATTATGATAGCTTATAGTTAAAATCATTTAGATCGTGAAGTACTAAATCGACATTTTGTTAAACACTATATTTTAAATATTTTATAATCATTACGAACTGAGTTCACTGAGCTATAGTTGAATTAAAACATGAGAGTCTATTCAATTTATTGAATTTATTGTACATATACATTATGTCGTAGATTTTAGTTATTGTGTCCGTAGACTAAAGTATGTAAAAAAAATGTCTTTATTATAATAATTGATAACTGATTTCTAATCTTAACCAAATATTATAATGTGATTTTTATGTATAAAAAACAAACCAATACTTTATTAGCGACAACAGTAACTGCCATTATATTAGTGATTACTTATTATTATTTTTTTATAATTTTATTTTATTTTTTTTTTTTTCAGTTAGTATTGCCTCCGTCGTAGAGTTTTTAAATTTGTAAATTTTTAAAAATGTATTATTTATTATTTATGTCCATAGTAAACAAAATTAATTTTATGACAAATTGTACGTTAAAAATGTTACTGTCGCTTACTATAGAATTTAAAAAATAAACATATTAGTGATAATAGTTTAAGATAAAGATTATAAAAAAAATTACTTACCAAATTGTTATTACTTATTACAATTCAACTAAAAAAAGTAAGTCATAGCATATTGTGAAGCACATAACTTATACATCTATAATATACATTAAGTATGCACATTTTACTTAAGAATTGTTCATAGTATTTAAATACATTTAGTCAAAACATTGGTAATATGAAAAAATATACACACGTTTTCTAATATATCTTCTTTAATATATATATATATATATACGAGTATTGGACTTTAGTTCGATCGTTTTCAATGATGATAACAAGAAAAAATAAAATGCAATGGTATAACGAATTATATCACGAACGAATTTAACAATAAATACTGAGTTGGGATTGTCCAGCATCACGTACACGGACATTCGTCGGGTCACTAACAAGGGAACCATTTATTAAATGGAATGGGTTGAAACAAATGGTTTTTATGTGTGTCTGAAAGGATTTTAAGATTTTTTCGTGTTCGTTTTAGGTTTAGTGTACTTTAAGCCAGCTTGTTTTCATAATACGAGGTTCGAAATAAAAATTACCTACTGAACCTATTGTGTTAGGTTAATTGTAAAAAAAGAAAAAAAAGAAAATATTAACAATAGAGATTACATAATTAATTTTTCCATAGCGTTAATGAAAATTTTTCCAAGCCAAACGTCCTCATATTATTATACTTATGTCAGATATAGCATAAGTGCATCAAATAGGTAGACGTATATTCAAATAAAATTTATGTTTAGTGGTATTTAATAGCAGACGAGTATATTGTTATATTATTTGTTCTTGGCATAATATAATTGTCAAACTTATTCCGATATGTAAAAGCCACAATTTTTTTTTTTTTTAAACTGAGTCAAAGACAAAAAATACTTTGAGAAAATACCTTCAAGGTAAATCCATTATTACATAAATTCAGATAGTCAGTTTACTTATACTATTATCAGTCTAGATTTCTACAATCATAAGTGAGACTTACTAAATATTACTCTTAAAATAATAATTAAAAAAATGTTCAAAAAAAAAGAAAACCGTTATTGGTGCGTTAAATTTGTATTAGTAAATTAGATAAGTATTAAGAATTCTATTTCTTTTAGTGTCAAGCATGAAATTAAATAATATTTTTACATGCCAGATGAATATAACATAAAATCGTAAAATTAGTACAATAGCTTATTTAGAAATACATTATAGTATATTGTTTGGGTTCATTTATACTGAATAAATGTCATATTTGATTAAATATATAAAGATTTTATTTCGTTCTAGTATTATGTAATTTTTATTTAAATGAGTTCAGTAAAATTACAATATTTTGAAGAAAAAAATTCAACCAATAGTTTGCTGTCTAAGTATACTTTCTAGAAATGATCAAAATGTTTGCTCTAATCTCTCAAATTTAATATGTTATGTAGGTAATAACTTTAAAAAAATACAGTCCGTTTCATTTGATCATTTTTATTAAGTATATTTATTTAAAAAAAATTAAAAGACTTCCAACAAAATTAAAACAGTCGATATTAATTATTATTAACAAATAAGTATAGTATTCTGTGTAACTTTCCTGATACCACGGTAAACAATACAGATCTATTACAAATTAGGGCCTTTATTGCTTATTATGATCTTCAATTATCGTAGACCCTCACTTAAATGTTTTATCTAAAATGTTTGTTATATTTTAATACTCATAACTAACACTTTTATTATTATTATTTTTTTTTTTTACTTACCCAAAATTATAAAACAATAAATACTAATATAATAATAATTTTTAATTTTAGGTCTTAATTATTTATATAATACATTTTTAGTACTTAGTCGATTTTTTTTTCATTGATCTTGTACGTTTTCATTAGCTAAGGCCAATAGTTTAAACGCAATTTTATCGGATGTTTAAATAAATTAATAGCTACTTTTTGTAATCAAATATAATATAATTTTACAACGAAATATATTGAAATTACTAAATGTTATGCTTATCTAGTCTGGTATATTTCGGGATCTTCCGGTGTCGTATTCATAATAAACAGCAATAAATAATTATTTGTGCATTTTAAATTAACCCTGTTTGAATTTAAATATATAAAAAAACACTTAAAATAAAAAATATGCAAAATACAAAAATTATAATTACTTATTTTAATTATTAATTTCTGTTAACAAATCATTACGAAAACAATAATAGTACTCACTTTTTGTGTCCACCCACTGTTTCATATTTCCTTCATGGATCAGCGAATACAAAACAAATTAATAAAAAAAACCGAACATTTTTGTGACTTTCCGTGCAAAACTGATCTTAATATCTGGATGTTGATCGCACACAAGTATTCAGGTGTACGGAAACGGAAGTGGATTATTTATCGAAATCGTTTATTATCATAATATTATCGTACATTCGACTATTACTTTCTACGATTCGAACGACTAACTAATTTTTATTGTCGACGGTTATATATCTCACACGCGTGCATACGAGAGCAGTTAGGATCGTACGAATAGAAAGCGGAAAAACGGTGGTCCACATCAAGCGGCGGATACGATGCCACTGGCGGCGTCGTCCCACAGAGTTTATCCAGTGTGCGCCTCTGGAATTATCGATGTTTCGTAGCAACCACCTTACACCATGCGCCTCCTCTCGATTCCGGCCCGCAACAACATTCGCTACTATTTTTTTTCCTTATCGTATACTATATGGGTGGATATCACCGATAGTTGATAATCGATCGTGTTTTTAAAAGATAAACCCTATTATTCGGATTAACTACTTGGAAAAAAAAAATAAACTCATTGTTAAATTTAGTAGATATTTGTGCAGCGTTTCCGATTCATTTATATAATATGTTGATTTTACACTAGCTTACACTAGGCATTTTTTTCTTATTATTGATAATAACTGCCTCGGAGACCGGGGCAATTGGCTACAATACATTGTACGTATTTATTACTTTTGGAAATAAATTGTTTCACTAAATTTGAAACTTATAACTATATAGTGAAGAAAAAGAATACTTATGAAATTAATAGTTACACATTAGGTATAAGCTGATTCATTATACATTTATAATACATTTTATATGGATACATATCTATATTTTATTATGAAGTTTGACATCC